>JUDZ01008955.1:0-13616 GCA_000812845.1 Stagonosporopsis tanaceti | reverse complement strand
CCCCCAAATCTCCCCCCACCGCCGGCCCCGATCCATCTCCACCGGCCCGTCCAGCCTCCCAAACCGCGGCGCCTGGCCCGTCCCCGCCTCGGGCAGACAGATCCACTCGCGCACGCACCCCGGCACTTCCTGGCTGCTGTGGCTGATGCAGAGGAGCGCCTGGTGGGCTTGCAGCCCGGGGACTGTGTTCTCCGTCTTAGCATCGTTCTCCTCGATCTTAGCATCGTTGTCCTCGGCCATACCATCGTTCTCCCTGACGACTTGGCCTTGCTCCCTCACGCTCGCAACAGGCCTAAGCCCACCAGCCGCATACCGCAGCGCCATGCCCGTCCCGCGCGCAAGGAACAACAGACACCTGTCCCGCGCCAGGTCGTCCATGCCGCTGAAGGCCTCGTCGAGGATGACAATGTCCGGGGACGCGACCGTGGCGCGCAGGAAGAGCAGCACGCGCTGCGCCGAGTGGGACAGTTCGCCGAAGAGGACCGCGTGCGCCCACTCTAGGGACGTCGCGCCGTTGTTATTAGATGGGAAGGCGTCCTGCGAGACATGCGTCTTCTGGAGCAAGGGGTTGAGCTCCGCCTCGAACCACCGCAGACACGCGTCCACGCGCTGCGTCGCCGTCGCGTCCAGCGCGGGCTTGGTGATGGGCGTTGCGCTCCACGCCGACTCGATGCTGCGCCGCACAGATAGGTGCTTGGGGAACAGCGCGTGCACCTCTGGCGACGCGTGTCCCATGCGCGCCTGGATCTCGAAGATGGTGATGCCGGGCACGCCGGGCTCGGGGAGCCGTGAGCGCTGGAAGAGCCGCACGGGCGCCGAGTACGTCTGCGGGTGGTCCGAGGTGACGAGGCTGAGGAGCGTGGTTTTGCCTGAGCCGTTGGCGCCGAAGATGCCCCAGCGTTGGCCGCGGTGGACGGTCCAGTGGAGGCCGCGTTGGGCGGGGCCGTGGGTGGTTTCTTGCGTCCAGTCGCCGAGGACTGAGGTGCTGCCGTATTTGATGTTGACGCCCTGCATCTCGACGACGGGTTCGCCGAGGGGGATGTGGGTCGAGTCGAATTTCTTGTAGCCGTCTCGACTCAAGGCATCCGGTGAGTCAAGAGGGTCGAGGCCATCGGTATCGAAGTCTCCTCGCTCAGATAGATGGCGTCCAACTTCACGCAGCTCGACGAGTTTGGGATCGAGGGTGCGGCTTGGGGAGTCAGATTCCACAGACTTCTCGGCATCGTCATACTGCTGCTTGAGGTACTTGAATACCTCTTCTTTGGGCCCGAGCGAGTCGACTTTGCCATCTTCACCAGCATAGACAATGTGCGTGATCCACTCCGGGATTGCATCCTGAGGACGCAGTGACAGGACGATCCTGGGCGCATTGGCTTCTGCAAGGCGATGCAGCACTTGAGAAATGTGTTGGGTCACGATCGGGTCAAGGCCGACTAATCCCTTCTTAGTAATGTCAACCAACGTGCCATGATGTAGACGTACTGAAAGGTGCATCCAGGCACAGAACCTCAGGCCTCGTCAAAAGTGCCTTTCCGATTCTTGCCCTGCGACTTTGTCCATTACTAAGCATATTCACAGGCTTATCCAAGAACCTCTCCAACTCGAGATCCTTCATAACCTGTCTGGTAACCTTCTCATCAACAGACTTAGCCTTCAGTTCCTCTTCACCCGGGTTGAGCGTGACAATGCCAGTCAGATACCGCTCCAAAGTAAAGTCACCTTCCTCTTTCAAGCTCTCGTAGCGCGCTGAGAGGTACGCCCCGCCAAAGGCCTTACGCTCCACGTCAAACCCAACATACTCGATGGCTTGCTCAGGATATCGTAGTCTGGGCCTCTTCTCTGTTATCTCCGGAGACAGCAGCCAGGGGTATGTTCGGGCAGTGGGAGGGAAACAGAGGAGTTGGCCTCGCAGAACCTGCAGAAAAGCAGTCCGAACATTGGAAGAAGGACTCAAGATAGCCCAGTGCTGATTCGGCGTGGAGAACGAAGGCAACGATAGACTCAATCCCGGAAACAGCGGCGGATTGGGCGTTGCGTCCTGTCCCGGAGCAGGCCTAGACTCTGGATGCCGGCGGTAGAAAGTGCCATTAGTGATCTTCACAACAGGCTCAGAGTAGAGTCTACGAGACAAGTGGAGCCTTGTGCATCTTGAAGCGGCAAACAGCAGTGCTGTCGTTTGTCGCATGTCGACGAGTGACGTTCTTGGTGCGGTTCAAGCGTTCCTGCATGCGAAGGGGCCGCAAACGCCGATTTCTCCGAGCCTAGCGGCCTGGCTTCCTCAGGCTTCACGAACTCAAGACGTTTCACCACCGTACAATCCTCTTTTCCCATGGTTGACCGCTTCGTACATCAGTAATTGATGTTGTACGCAGTCGCGCGCCACTACTAATGTGTAGAGGATGGGGTGTCTACGCGCAGGATGTCCAGCTCACATCTACGACTGATGGGATTGAATAGTAACTCCATCCCCTAATAATTGAAGACGTCTCGGTCGTCCAAACAACACTCCATCAAGCCGGCATTTCGGCATTTGAAGGCTCGCCAGGCACCATGCGGTCTACGCCAGGCATGTGGCGTTTCCAATGCTGATCAGGCATCTCGGCTGCTGTACGGACCCACCCTACTTGGCGACTCTCAAACAGCAGTCTACGCAATTGTTTCTGGCCCGATGCCTGACCGCAAGCCTGTCAAACACGTCGATGGCGGATTGAGCGATGTGAGACTGCATAACGTCTTGGCTATAGCTACGTGACAGACGCGCAGGCCCCCACGCGTAGTCCCATAGGTGCGTTGCTCGATACCTCAGGCCTTGTCCCTGTTTGAGCATTATGGAGTGTACAAAGAGGAAGGTTGGCGCAGCAAAAGAGATGGTGGAGGGGTCTTGTATCTGTATCAGACTGCGAGGAGGATTTCGCTGCTAGCGAGGAAAGCATAAAGCTGCTTGCTCCCGCCATACGTTGCTGTTGGCCACCAGACAGCAGTTCTCGTCTTCCCTTCATCGTCACTCTTTTGGGTCACTAGCCGTCGAGCGGCCTTGTATAATTCTTCTCTTCTCCAGTCGAGTCAACTGTTGAACGGTGCTCGCTCCTTAATCGCACTACACGATACCCACCAGTTCTCAACTTAATCACTTCGGCGTCGATCCACACAATCCATCATGAAATCCATCAGCTTTCTCCTTACTCTAGTGGTCACAGTGTCTGCCCTGCCAAAGCTCAAGCCGCACCGCCGCGCCAACCAGATAATCCCTGTTGTCGTCGGCGGACCGCAGGACACCTTTGTCCCCAACTCCGTCGTCGCCGCGGTCGGCGACATCGTGCAATTCCAGTTCAGCAACGGGAACCACACCGTCACGCAGTCGACCGTGGACCAAGCATGCACGCCCATGGAGGCCGGTGTGCACAGCGGGCACATCCCCTTCCAGGACGGGCAGACCGACGTCGGCACCTTCAACATGCCCGTCACAAGCACCGATCCGATGTTCCTGTACTGCGCGACGGGCCCGCATTGCCAGGAGGGCCAGGTCATGGTCATCAACCCGTGAGTGCCCCCTGCCCTCTTACTCCCCAACACAATGCGAAGAACGATGACTGACATGATGTGCATGCAGTGCCAACGCCCAGCAAGTCGCAGAATACGCAAAGCTCTCCCAAGCAACAGAGAAGAGCACCGATGGCGGTGAACCCGTTGGCGGCGTCGCAGGGAAGATCGCTCTTGATCAGGCTGCTTTCACGCCCGCCCCGCCTGAGGACGGTGCTGGTGGTGCGCCTCCTCCCGCCGCAGCACCTCCCGCCGAAGCACCAACAGCCGGCAACGCAACTGCGCCCGCCGAGACGACAGCACCCGAGAGTTCTGCTCCGCCGATGGAGACAGCCCCCGCTGAGGCACCACCCGCTGAGGCACCACCCGCTGAGGCATCCCCCGCTGAGCCGCCCGCAGCCGAAGCACCTCCTGCTGGGGGCGAAACAGCTCCCTCCCCATCACCGACTTCATTTGTGTTCCGCGCGTGATTACTCTTCGAGCCGTGAATGGAGCTGGCAGTCTGTCAGAGCAGCTGGGTGGACAACCAGGATTTTTATAACTTGTGCGATACATACTTCATCGTAGCAATACTTAGTACACATTGAATCAAGACTTGCACGTGGTATAACGCAAGAATTCCCACTTTTTATTACGCGATTTCGTCTGTAGTGGCTCATTTTGACATCGTGCCGATTTTCAGAAGCAATGGTCAGAAGCAGGTATCATGTAAAAATCGTCGTCGAAAGGCTAATGAAGCAGTGGTAACATGAGATGAATTCGTTGACATGGAAGGTATATATGGAGAAGTGAAAGGGCCGACCCGCAGGGAAGGCTAAGAAGGGGTATACATGATCTGAACACATACACGGAAGAAGTCACCAATCCCGACCCCTTGGCCGCCTCTATCTTAGTATAATGTAGTTCGCGTAGAAATCGCTAAAAAGGTATTGCTGTGTGCTTGCCAATCGGAACCTTTCAGTTACCGATAACCAAGACCGTCACCAACGTGATCCAGAGCAAATGAGTCTCCTCAAGCGCAGACGCGTCACCTATCGCTGTAGGACTCGTTGTTGTCGTGAGGGCAGTTTTGTCACCTAGTTGAGCACAGCTGTCAGCAAGGCACCGAGAACGATCATACCGCACCAGCCACCCATCGACATACTACTAGCAGAACCAGTCTTTGTCGCCGATGGCTGAGCTGCAGTACCGCTAGCTGTGCCCGATGCTGTGCCGGAGCTGAAGTTCGAACCACCCGGGACGTTAGCCTCAGTGAGCTTCATCAACTCCAGACCTTCAATCTCGGCACCGTTGACTCCGTACACAGCCTGCTTAGGCTTGGTGTCGGTCACATCGACAAGCTTGCCATTCTTGGGGCTGCTAACACCGTTCTTGATGAGGTCGGCGCATCCTGGGCAGACGGCTGGGATAGTAAAGTTTGTACTAAACTCTTTAGCTGTAATCAGATCCATGCTGCACTCAGGAGCTTTGATGTCGCTCGATGAGTTGGTCGACTGGATGAGACTGAGGTCCAGCCTGTTGAACTGTCCCTGGAGGTTTTCGAAGTCCTCACGGAGGGACAGAGTGCCGTTCTCGTTGATGACAACGAGACCGTAGTCTGCTTCTTCCTGGGAGTACTCGTAAACCAGGCCACCGCTGAGAACAGTCATCTTATCACTGTAGAGAGCCTCGACCTCAGTGAAGATACGCGGCTGGACCTCGTTGCAGCCGTATTCAGAGTACTACTCTTGTCAGCAGAGCTTCCGAAACAGTCACAGGTGCACTTACGAAAACAGGAATAGACGAGTTCTTGAACATCTCGACCAGGTCAGTGTAGCCAGAGCTCTGCATGTCACCCTCGCCGCACCAGCTGTACGAGTTGAGGCCGAAGAAGTCAGACGAGGACTGGTCATCGTCGTGGGAGCACTGCATGTAGGCCCAGGTGTCGTGCAAGATCTCGCGCACGTCGGCGGCAGAGTAACCAACAGGGATCGGACGATCGACGTGGTTCTTGATGTAGTTCTTGAGATCGCGCTGGACTGCACGGATGTACATAGGGTTGAACTCGGCAGTCTTGAGGTCATTCATGACCTCGTTGGCGGCGAAAAAGGCAAGCGTGTTGGGGAAGTTCTTGAAGTTCTCAACGACACCAAAGATGCGGTTCAGGTAGTCCTTGTGGTACGAGGTCCATGGCTCGGCGCGGTTGATACTCTCACCCGAGAGAGGTGAGTTGACATCGAGGATCAGGTAGATACCGGCGGCATTGAAAATGGACATGCACTCGGAGTGGTCGAGGGTGGGGTCGACGTTGTAGACACGAATAGTGTTCACCTGTGCTAATCAGCAATTGCCTATGCCATGCACCCGATTATTGCACATACTCCCAGCTTCTGCATAACCACGGCGTCACGGAGACACACGTCTGCGTCTGTGAGGGCATCTTGTTGCGACGTGGGCTTGTATCCGGCTTGACCTCCAGGCTGGTAGTCAACACCAACAATCATCAACCGCTTGTTGGTGACAGTATCGACAAAGTCCAGGCCGCGGACTTCAACAGGGTTGACGGCCTGCGCAATGCTCGAGAGCAGCGCAGGGACGAGAGCGAGCGAGCGAATGAGCTGTCAGGCCGTTAGTATCCACAGAACTGCCGACCGAGGGTCTAGGATGTCTGGTAGAGCACCTACCGAAGGCATGGCTGCAGCAACGTAGAGCGCGTACGCGTACACAATACAAAGAACGAGAGGACGGGCTTCCGTGCGAAAGATAGGCGGCGGGCGGCTCCACACTTTTGTAATGACCGTATCGTCAAGGGAAACAACAGAGGAGGCGGACACACGGGGCCGGGCGCGCTAGCAGACAAACGAGCGAAGGCGCGCTGAACGCTATTGAAAAGAGTGAATTGGGGCGAGGAAGTGGCAAGAGAGGCAGGAACCGTGCAATCGTGCCTGGAGGCGGCTGGGTCGACTTTATGGGGCAGCTGCTGTGCAGAATGGAGCCGTTTAATCTCATCTTCTCCCGCCATTCTATCAGCAACCCTTCCTGCTGGAACAAGCTGAGAGCACAGAACTTGCGCATCGTGAGACAGCGCGCCTGCAATCAGTGCAGCGAATGAGGCTTGTCCAATCCCCTATACGCGCCAGGCACACAAGCCTGTCTACTGCTACACGCCGCCTCTCTTTGTGACAGACGCCATCGTGATATCTTGAGATTTAGGAACGCCATTTCCGCCGACAGGGAAGTGAGTTTGACGCTAGCGCCTGGTTAAGCAAAGCGTAACGCTTGGCGCTACTCAGCGGAAGGCCCGTGCGGTTTTGTTAAGCACGTGTCAAGCTCCGCCGAGCGAGCTTACGGCAACCCAAACAATCACTGTGCCTTGAGCGAGTCAGTCTTGCTGGAAAGCGCCAGTTTGAAAAATCATGCGTTAGGCAGATCAGGAGGGTAAACAGGCACGATTGTGTGGCCACCACTTGCATAGCAACGATAAATATAGGAGACCCTGAGTAAATGAAAAATGCCATCTTGCGCTCAGTTCGAGGCTCCCATGGTGTTTCGCAAATTGTCGAGCATCTTCGTCTTGCTCCGAGTAACAAGGAAGGCATAGATATAAAAAAAAGCGTCCGCTTCTCTACAACGGCTCCCGGGATTCTGAACCTCGCCTCAATTGGTAGCAAAAGCTGCCAACATCCTGCTCAGCTTCGCTCTTTCGTCGACCATATCCCTGACGCCGACATACCACATACCACGACACGTGTCGAAGCAAGTGCCAATGCCATGACCCTTGTGAAGCGCATTAGCTCCCACATTCTGCAGCTTCCCGGCCTCTCCAAGTTCAGTGAGGAGTCTCCACACTCGAATACCCGCCGTCCAGACCGCGACATGCACAACGCTCACCCCACTGCTACGCGGTACATCAAGTCGGGCGCCACACGAAGCAAGATACAGGAACGCGTCCTCGTTCCAGCAGAGTAGAGCGACCATGGCTGGTGTATCGCCGTCTGAGTCTACAGCGTTGATGTCTGACCCGTGAGCAAGGAGAAATTCGATTGACGCTACGGATCCACGGTTTGCTGCGCTGTGCAGTGGTGAGCCGTGGAATATGCTTTGTGCGTTAGGATCTGCACCATGCGCTAGAAGTAGCGGAAGAATGAGATGGCCATAGGCTTTGTTCTCGCTACCGTGATGGATAGGCAAGAAGCCTTGCGCGGTGGAGATAGTCTGCGATGCATGAGCGGCAAGTAGGCAGCGAATCGTTTCGACGTGTCCTGCTTTGCATGCACGTGCGAGGGGCGTCCAGCCTTGGCTGTCTGTTTTGTCTGTGTGAGCGCCGTACTTAAGAAGCAAAGATGCATTTGCAGTGTCGCCTCGCCAGCAGGCCCAGAGCAGCGGGGTGCGGCCGTTGGCGTCAGGGGTATCGACATCGATGGGATAGTGCCTCAGAACCGTTTCTAGGTCCAGTGAGTGTAGACCTAGTACGATGAGGTGCAGGATGGTGAAGCTCTGTTGCTCAAGACTATCGCCGCTGACAAATAACTCGTACGACGTCTGTCCAATGCCACTGATGTTGCGATCAAGGTCAGTACCACTGAGGCACCGGTCGATGCCTGGTTGAATGGCCATTCTGGAATGTGTCAATACTTGGTTACTGCTAACGCTGTGGTGGCCTACACGCCAAGATGATCACAGTAGTAAGGATCAGCTTTATACGCTAGTAGGCAAGCGCAGACGTCGTTCTGTCCTTTGATCGCAGCGTACTGTGTGACAGTCAGTTCCAGGGCCGAACAGAAGGCTGGAACATCTCTACCTTCAACAGGGATACACCACGGGGAGAAATATCATGAGGGGACGCCTCGCCGGACTTGAACATCTCCCTGATACTCTCGGTCTTGCCAAGCTCTATCGCACTCCATACAGTAGTGTCGTTGGGTATGGTGTTAGTCATTCGAATGTTGAACGATGGGCCCTGCTTGGCCGATCATCTCAGACGTAACGAGAATTTTGAGATACCGCAGGACTGACCACGCCGGTGCTGCATATGTAACCTGGATCCGCGTGCTTCCACTTTTACGACACATTTTCTTGTTGCAGGATTGACGGTTAAGGAGAAGCGACCCGTTGCCATGCGCTGTCATTAAGCCAAGAAGCTGTGTCGCCCATCCAGGTGTCTTGTATTGCGAAGCTGTATGACAACGGCAGGGGCAGAATGACTCGCAGTCCCCTAATCCGCTGATCGTTCCAGAATCCGAAACAAGAGTTCCAGAAGAATCAGATGAATTCGACAATGCAGAGTGAAAAGATTCAATAGAAGATCGCCGGCTGAGTGTGCTCTTTCCATGCTGAGAATCTTGTTGTTCAAAGAATTGTTGTGAAGTCTTCTGAAGCCCCTGCAGCAGTGCCTGCATCTGAACGCTCAGAGGATTGCCAGTGATATCTTGTGTTTGGTTCTGCGAGACCAGCTCTACTTTTGATAGAACCAGCTCAACCTTGGCCATCGTTTGCTTCGTATCGTGAGATGTTTGTAGGCCTTGCAGGATTGTCAAGGCTGTAGTCAATGAAGTTACCAGCGCCGAAACTCTTGACTTCATCTGCTCAATCCGACCTTTTCGACGCAGCCACGCTCTTTTGGACGGTATGTTACTTGAGCTGTTGCTTGAGCTGTTGCCGATCTTGAGCTTCAATTTCTGTATCATCTCGTCCAGCTCAGCAAATACTGAAGCAGCGTCTTTCTTGATCTCACCAATCTGCACTATGCACTTCTGAGTACTTTCTTCGTGGCCACTGTTCGCCTCTATTTGACGTAGAACAATCGCTGCACTGCATAACAGGGCACTCAATGCATTCACCTTCTAAATATTAGCGTTAATTTCTGCCCACTGTTTATATTACCGACCTGATTACACAGCACAACGAACTCGTGGCTACGATGTCGAAGCCCCCAAAGCTTGTCTAAGCCTTGTGCGGTATGACCCGATGCGGTCAACAAGGCAATAATGCCGGATGCGATCGATAGAGGATCCATGAAGCGGCTGCAGCTGTTATTAAAGCGACATCGCTACTGAAAATGGCTCGAGGAATGTTGAAGAAACAGTGCACGGTCTCACATCATCGCAGGGCGTCAACGAATATTATGTTGTGCAAGTGATCAGGCTGTAATCCAGCTGCGACCAGGCTGAGCGGGGCGCAGCCGCGTGCATGTGCGCCTAGTTGAAAGGCGAATCCATGCCGCCGGCGCCTTTGCCATCGTCATCTGAGCGCTTGCCGTATCTCCTACCTGTAGGAGATACTGCTGCGGACTGTGGCGGCTCGTCAATACCGCTGCGGATCGCCAAAGTTGCTTGTGGTGCAGCAGCAGAGCGCCGCCTACGGTCAGTGCTTCGGTTTTCTTGCAGAGTGGCTTCAGCAGGCGATTGAGGCTGCTGAGACAGAGGATATTCTGGCCTCGTTCGTCAGTGTAGCGCACCTACTCGTTCATGGAGACTTACGGCGGCCATCAGAGGCAGTGTAGTAGTTAGGGGAATATGAACTGCGCCCTGTCAGATAATTGCCTTTACCTCGAGTCCCGCGCTGACCTTGGAGGTGCCGTGCCGGTGTAATAGCCTGCAGATGTTTGCGATGAATGTTGTCCGTAGGGGTCAGCCGCTGTCCATGGAGCAGCCGCTGAAGGCGGCGCTTGGGGAGCATCTTGTGCTCTATCGTAAGCAGTGTCAGTATTTGGATAGTGAGCCCTGTCTTCTACAGAGTCAGTCTGTGGTATGCATGCGGGGTAGCCTGATGCAGCTGGTGGATATCTCAATGAGCCTGGCGGAGGATATGGAGCGGGTGGTGAGGGCCCCGAATGTATACGATCCGCATGTGTCCTCGAGTCTTGATAGTCGTTCCGGCTGGAGCTTGATCGTCGCTCCTGCTCCCAACGCCGCGAGTCTGCCTGAAGGTCCTCAATCATAGCAGATGTCAGTGTTCGGTAGGCTGTTATCCAATATCCACGCTGTCCCACATAATGCCCAGTGCCAATACCTGGCCGGATTGTTGCATCGTTTCCTAGATAACGATTGATATCCGCTGTGATCACCTCCTGCGCGATGCCGTCAGCCGGCACAAACCATTGATGAGCTCGTGACATTGTATTGAGTGCTTGATGAGTTTATGAAAAAGCGTTTCAAGGTGAATGGTCTTGGGTCTCTAGAGGGAGCAGGCTGAGACTATTTGAGCGGCATGCGGGTCAGGCTAGGCTGCATGAGTTGGGCTGTGACCACGAGCCGAAAGCAGCTCGTCCAATCGCCTCTGCATATTGATCTGAGCCTGGTGATGCTTCGCGTTCTGGGATGGCGTCGGGCTGCGATTTCAAACCTGCGACAAGGCAGCATTGAAGGTAAGCCTCGCGAACGATCGACAAGGCAGTGTATTTCGCAGTATGGAGCAAGTGCGGGTGAGAGGGATGACATAAGCAACCATAGGGTGCTCCGTTTCCGAGCAACGCCCCAGATTGGACCAATTGTCAGTCTAGATTCGTTCTTAATCTCTTACGCTTATTTGGTTACCGTGCATTCATCTAATCGTCGTCACATCGTCATTCCATACAAACCTTCGACCAGCTCAGGTATCGCTGGCCGTCATATAGTACACCCTACGCTCTTGACCTAATTCTGCCTATACTTGGCCGGAATGTTCTTCTCCACAATACCCCTCTCCAGCTTCTCCCACTCCTCCTGTGCCCTCTCCTTCTGTTCATGCAGCTTGAAATGCGCAATGTCCTCTGCATGCGTAAGGTCCTCCTCCTTCACATCGTCTCCCGAGTGGTACTTCTCCCAGTGGTGAATCTCATACTCATACTCGTCATCGCCGTGGTGTCCCGGTCCCATACCAAAGTCGGGCAGCTTGATGTTCTGTCTGTCCTTTGTCTGGAACTCAGAGAGGCTGATCTCGCCGTTCTTATCGATGTCGAACATGTCAAGGATTGTTTGTACAACCATTTGCTTCTTGGTTTCGCTGATCTGGGCGGAGGAGGGGTCGGCGAGGCCGTATGTGCGACGGATGTCGGGCGCTGTCCAGACACCTGTGCTGTCGTAGTCGTGTAGGCTAAAGAAGGTCGCTGCGTCGAAGCCGGAGATATGGTGCTCCTCTGTATATCATTAGCATTTGTTGAATATATGGAGGTGAGTGTACTGTACCAGCCATGTGTCGAGTCGCCCAGTCGGCGTCTGGTGCGACCTCAATCTGCGAGTGGTCGCCGCCACCGTGTGCTGAAGCGGTGAGCGCACATGTGAGCAGGAGCAACGCGCTCAGGGGCAATTGTAATAGTGTCATCGTCACTGTATGTATATGTGTGCTGCTGAAGCTCTACGAAAGTCGAGTCGTCGCCGCTAGGGGTTCGGCAGTCATTTTAGCTCCCGCGGCAATGACGACAAAGTCAAGGGTCCAGCCACATGTTTTCGCTCCACCCTCGTGTTGTCTGTCGCGACTGCCACACGAAGCTTTCAAAAAGCTACCATGAATATCCTTGTACTGTTGTCATTGCTGCTGTTTATTCCCTTCACCTTTTTCCTCATATTTCTCGGCCTCTCGTCCTGCATGGGAGACAATTTTCGCGCCAGGATTTCGGGCATGTCCATCAACCCTCGACACGGCTCCTATGGGCGCGGTTATGCGCGCGGTCTCGGCTCAGGTGCCGGAAGCGCGGGTTGGGAGCAGATTGAGATGGAAGACATGATGGGCGAGGACAGCTCTGACGACGATCTACCTCACGGCCGCTGAGACAAGTCGCGATCTAGAACTCGAGATCCGCCTTCTTTGGCATCGCATGTCCACCAGCTGCCTCCCTCACAGCTGCCTCCTGTGCCTCAGTATCTCCTTCCAGCGGGGGCAGACTGAACTTTGCGACCACAAATTTCCGCCGGCTCAGTGTAAACGCCATGTCCTCGCCTAAGTCGTCCGCTCCTCCTCCGCCACCTTTCTCATGGTATACGGGAAGCTTGTGTACAGCGAACATGCCCTGAGGCTTCTCTTCGTCTTTTGTGGTCCCGGCTGATTGCGCCAACATCTGCGCATGCGAGTATGGGAAGGGCGCAAGTTCGAGGACACCATCTGAGAGAATCTCCATCCAGCGTACAAGACCTGACGAACGAGGGTAAAGGGATAGCGGCAGTGTGAGAACGGCTGTTAATCGTGTTGAGTATTGTCTTAGTAATGCGCGCAATGCGTGCAGAAATTGGAGGATCGAGTTTGGGTGTGAGGATGTTGGAGGGTACAAGGCCGGCGAAAGGAGAGACGGTATGACGAGGCGATGTATTATGTGGGCTGGCGTTGAAGCAAGCTGTTGCTTGACGTTCTGTAATATCGACATGAACGGCGAGGTGGGTGTCGTCATTCGAGGAATTGCAATGTAGTTCATGGCCGTCCCAACAGGCAGTGTGAGCCGTTTCGCGAGGTCGAATGTATGACAGAAGATGACCTCTTCAGCATTTTCACCTTGAGTCTGCACTTTCTGCGGACCTGCATTGCACAGTCAGATCATTGTACTCGAAGTATTGCATTGAACTAAATACACAACACGCACCTCTCGCACTCTCAAACTGCCCTAGTCCCTCATACCGCCACGCAATCTTCATCTTCTCAGCCCGCTCTTTACTCTCCCTTCTTTTCTCGTCCCCCTTGCCCTCCGATATCCCTGGCAGCTCCCTGCCCCACACCTCGCCCATGCCCACTACATGCACCTTGTGGCCCTGCACCACGCCCTCCGCGGCATAGAAACGCAGCAATGCGCCAGCATAGTCTGTCGTTCCACTCTCCTCGATCAGAATCGAGTTGCCCAGAGGGAGCCCCGCATGGCCTGCCAGAATGCCATCGAGCGAGGGCGTGCCTGTGGATGTGGTGGGACGGCCATCTATGGGCGAAGGGCGCACTCCGATTGGCGTGGGTGCTGGAGGAGCTGCCGCTGGCACGGGAGTCGAGGGAGACGCGTCACCGTCTGCTGGGGCACGTGAGAGCGCGATGTTGCGCTTGCGAAAAGCCATTGTGTGGTGATGCGCTGGTGGTGGTGGGGAAGGTTGAGAAATTGTGGGAGTGCGATACCGTGTCCGTGCACCCAATGCACGGATTCAACC
>JUDZ01008954.1:0-13600 GCA_000812845.1 Stagonosporopsis tanaceti | reverse complement strand
CATTAAACAGAAACACTCTTAGAAGAATCAACTTCAATAAGAGCGTCAAAAAAACGAGTATGCTTAATTTCAACCTTTGTTCAAGGTAGCGTTCCATTTTCCATTCCCTCTTTTGTGTAAATATAATGTTAAATTGCAGCTTCTATTATAACAGGAATGTAAACGTCAATCTAATCTGCCCATTCCTTCGCCCCCCCTGTCAATTGTCCAATGCATGATCCTTACGTATCACGTAGGATAAAGCATCCCAATATAAAAGGCTGGAGGGTTTAAGACATGAAGATGGTTGTAACCGGCGGAGCTGGCTTTATCGGCTCCCACCTGGTGAACGGACTCGTTAATCAAGGCTATGAAGTCCATGTGATCGATAACCTGACAACCGGAGATCCAGGTCGCCTGCACAGCGAGGCGATTTTACATGTAGCCGATGTAAACAGTCAGCAGACAACGGCATATATCTCCGTGCTGAAGCCGGATGTCGTGTTCCACTTGGCCGCACAGGCCGACGTGCAGCGATCGATCAAGGATCCTCGACTTGATGCGGATGCGAATGTTATGGGCACCATCAATATACTTGAAGCATGTCGTAAGGCTGGGGTCCGTAAGATTGTGTTTGCTTCGACGTCAGGCGTATATGGGGACCTGGAGAAATCTCAGCTGACGGAGGATGATCCAGTTAATCCGATCTCCTTCTATGCACTTTCCAAAGTGGCAGGTGAGCAATATATCCGTTTATACCACCGCTTCTTCGGCCTGCAGTATACCATTCTTCGTTATGGGAATGTCTACGGACCGGGTCAGACTGCGAAGGGGGAAGGCGGTGTTGTGGCGGTATTTGGTGATCGCCTGCGTCAAGGCGCTCCGTTTCATATTTACGGCGATGGCGAACAAACCCGGGATTTCATTTATGTTAAGGATGTGGTTGAAGCGAACCTCGCCTCCATCCAACGCGGGGATGATAGCGTTCTTCATGTTAGCACCGGCACTGGCCATACCGTCAATTCACTCGTCGATCACATCAGCAGTCTGCATCCTGACCGCATTGATGTCAACTATCTGCCGGCGAAGAACGGTGATATCCTGCATAGCTGCCTGAATAATGAGAGAACCCGGACATTGCTGCAGTGGAGCCCGTTATTTAGCCTGGAAGAAGGAGTGGAAGAAACCTACAGACACTGGCTTGGCACATCCCTAGTTTAGCCTATGAACGGTAGGCGACTGAACTTAAAAGCAGCCATATTCCTCGTTCAACCGGAGAGGAATATGGCTGCTTTTATTCGTACATTTAACATCAAGGGATTTACAATCCTATCGATTGAAGCAGGCCGGCAAAATTCATCGCATAAACATGCGGATTGAAATAATGCTCGACATGTCTCATCGCCCGGTCTCGAATCTGTTCACGAAGAACCAGTTCCTTCATGAGTTCAAGCGCTTCGGTAACGGCATGGTGTATATCTCCGAGCACATAGAACTTGCCTGTGAAATCGTGATGAACCGAGGTAGACACTCCATCCGAATCGGTTGTCAGCACCGGGCAGCGGCAGCTCATCGCTTCAAGCACCGCATAAGGCGCTCCCTCTACCTTGGAGGTACAGCACAGAAATCCGCCGGAATCACCAATAACCGAATAGTAGTAAGGCATCTCTGCATTGGGAACGTTTGACCGAAGAGTTAAACGTTCCGACAGTTCCAACTCATCAATGAGTGATAGGAATTGCTCCCTTTCTGCCGGCTGGCTCAGCTCATTATCCTCGAACATCCACATTTGCAGATCAGGAACGTGCCCTTTAAGCGCATGTCCGATATGAAGAAATTCTCGCCAATTCTTGTTATCCTCGATCCGCCCAAGCCATGCCATTACAGGACTTGAAGCGCTTGGATAATGATGATAAGTGAATTGTTGACTGTCAAAGCAGTTGTTGAAATGAAACTGCGGCTTATGCGGATACAGCTCCTGGAACAGAGCAGCAATATGAGGGGTATTGGGATTCAGCAGCGCGTCAGCATATTCGTTGACAATCGGCGCTGCCTGCGCGAGCTGCGCATGGGCAACGCTCTTTGGCCCATACCCTTGAATCTCCAGCACGAATTTCCCTTTGAAGCCAAGCATTCGAAACCGCGGGAAGCTGGCGTGATCTGTCGTAACGACGATAACGTCAAAATGATTCGAATCCAAGATATGCTTGATCTCGATATCATTGCGGGTTACGTAGATTGGGAAGTCGGCAGCATTCTGCATGCCCGACCCCCAGTTATAATACAGGCAATGCGCCTCAATTCCGGCAAGTCGCAGTGCACGGCATCGCTGTCGGTTTAATGTTTCGACCCCCCCGCTCGGCACATAGTAGACGAACAGCACCTTCATGTCGCACCCCTCCCGTTATTCAATCACTTGAAAATCAGAATGTGAGTAGACGGCCACCAGCTGTCCCTCATGCTTGGCATGCAAGGTAACCAGCGTGGTGTACGCGTAGTTTATATTGGTCACGAGCAGAAGGCTGAATGCCATATTATGATTCGTGATATTGGGCACATTCACGGTAGAGCCGGCCGCGACATGAGTCAATCCCACATAATAGACTCCATGGGGGTGATATCCATGTATGAGGACATCAAAATCTTGAGCTCCTGCATTGGTAATCGTAAGATCCACCGACTGGATATACCGCGAATCAATAGGACCGTACTCCACTGCATCTAAACGAAAGATGGACATCTCATTCCCTCCTGACTATGGCAGCATCATTAATATCAGGTTATGAAACTACCTCTTCGCGTGTAAGGGCATATCCATAGTGACGATCATCCATTTGTTGAGTTACTTAATCCCCGGTCCAAGCCAATTCTTTCAAATTCGCATTTAATATCATGTGAAATACATCTAAAGAAAGGATCGGTGACAAGGGATGTTGAGCCTCCAAGATATCAAAGGCCCCTACCATGCGATATTCAGTTTGGGAAACAACTGTTTGCCAGGCATTGAGCTAAGAGAACACGGATTGCGCAAATTTGCCGGACCTATCGATTGGATGGGGACTCCGAAACTGCCTCAAATATCTAGAATGCTTCGCAATCGGTTTGATGGCATGCTCGTATATTCCAACTTGCTTATGGTTAATCAGGCGAGTGAAGTACTGTATAATATCTGGGATCAAGAATATGACCTTTATCTTAATCATGATTTTTATGTGCATAACAATTTCCCGCCCGATCTGCCGGGATATCCTGATATCAAGGTTAAATATGATCGCAGAATTGCCAGATTTCTGCAGACATTGGAAAGCGGCGGCCGCATTCTTTTTATCCGCACCGATTCCAGCTGCGAGGATATTAAGGAATTGGTAGATTCCTTGAAACAAATATGCTACGGACCCTTTCATGTGCTTTCCGTCAATCATGAGCCTGTGCAGGAGATAGAAATGAATGATTGGAACTTAGAGCACGTTTGCGCTGTGAAAATGCCGGATGTCGATATCTGGTTCAGCAATCGCCATCGCTGGAGCTTTTTGTTCCAAGGCATGTATTTGATTTAACTTACTAAAAAAACGAGAATTGAATTCGATTCCATCATCCGTTCTCTTCTCAATGACGATGGCAGACCAAATGAATACTTGGCCTGCCATTTTACATTTGTTTAAATATAGTTTACCGGTTCATCCGGCAGCTTGTAATCTTTCGGAAGTGACTGAAATATTCGGTTCCATATAACATAATCGACCAACACGTCCGGATTGGATCTTTGATTGACAAAGATCCTGTTGTACAAATCACTCATTACGTTAAAAGCTTGTTGATTCATAAGCTCACTCCTATTTACAGTGATGATTTCTGAGCGATGGCGCCGTAGTAAATGTTCAACATACGTTCGACCATTAGATCCATGGACCAATGCTTATAGGCGAAGATCTTGGCATTATCACCCAGAAATTTTCGATAAACCTCATCTCGGAGCAGCAAATCGAGATGCTGGGCCGTGCTTGCCGGATCTCCGACCGGAGCTAACAATCCTGTGTAACCGTGGGTTACCATTTCGGGCAATCCCCCAGCGGTCGATACTACGCTCGGGAGTCCCGCCATTTGGGCTTCCATCACCGAGTAAGGCTGGTTATCTTGAATACAAGTATGGACAAAGATATCCGACTGGCTGAGCAGCCCCGGAACATTATAGTGTTGTCCAAGGAAAAACACCTCATGCTGCAGCCCCGCTCTTACGGTCTGCTCTTCGAGTTGTCCCCGCATATCCCCATCCCCTACGATCCAGCACACCCAGTCGTTTCGCATCTGCTTGAGAATAGCCAACGAATCAAGCAGCACATGAATGCCCTTCACATATACCAATCTGGCCGGACAGATAATGACCTTTTTCCCAGGAGGCCGCCGGTGTGGCGATCCTGCGTTATATTTCGCCTGAAACGCTTCAGCATCCATACCATATTGAAACACCGTGATCCGATATTCAGGTACCCCGCAATCGCTCATAAGAACATTCTTGGACCATTGATTGGCGGTAATGGTTAAATCCGAGGACAACGCTGCGTGGTATTCAATGGCAGGAAAATAACGCCAGGCAGGGCTTTTTTCGTCAACGCCTTGTGAAGGGTTATTACGGAATAAGTCCTTCATCTCACGTGCGACAGAGCCGTGGATATGCGATACGAGCGGTGTATGCTTCGGCTTTACCCTACTTAAAGAGCGTGTCGAAAAGCTATCCTGTGTATGAATGATATCGTATTGTTCCAGCCCGAAATAGGCCGCCGCCAGCTCCATGCAGTAACGCTCGAGCTCATAAAAGCGTATCGTAGAATGCTGATTCAGACCAGGAGCCGTCTGCGGATCAAGCTTTGCCTCCAGCATGGGCAGCAAAACTGCTTTGGCTAGTTCCTTCCCTTGATTAACAATATGGATTTTGCTGTAATCCGGACTGTTACCGAGCATATCGACTTCATGCCCCTGCTGTTCAAGACGTTTCTTGAGCTCCTGCATGAAGTTCCATACTCCGCCAACATGGGGGAGTAGCCAATGGGTTGCCAGCAGTATTTTCATGGTATCCCCCATTAACGGCCAAGCTGAGCCAAATGCTCAAGTACATGGCGGTAATTATTTTTTACCATCTCATATTCCGGAAGAATCGTCGCTTGATGGCGAACCGTGCCCATTTGGGAATGTATCCGATACATCGTAAGCAAATCCGGGATGAACCCGAATGAAGCACCACCCATTAACAGCCGAATCCAAAGATCGAAATCATGAGTGTAGGGAAGCTGTGGATTAAATAGACCCACCCGGTGAAGCCAGTCTTTTTTCATAATGACCGTGCATCCGTTAATCGGATTGGAATACGTGAGCTGACGAGCTAAATCCGCATGAGACGCCATTGGAATCCCTCCGTGCGGCGTTGTCACCCGGTTGTGCTCATCAATGACGTAGAAGCCGGTATACGTGATATCGAGTCCGCTGCTCAGCATATACGACATCTGCCGTTCAAGCTTTTGGGGAACAAAACGATCATCCGAACTGAGCCAGGCAATATATTCACCGGAAGCATGCAGAATGCCATGATTCAAGGCGCTGGCCGTTCCGCCATTACTCTTGCCCATATAATAGATTCTGTTCATATAGGGTGCAATCAGATGTGAATATTGGGTTGACCCATCATCTACTACAATGATTTCAACGGCAGGGTACGTTTGTTGTACCGCACTTTCCAATGCTTGCTGGATATACTGGCAGTTATAGAAAGGTATGACTATCGTAACCGTCGGCATCATCCCCTGTCTCCTCCTTCTGTCTATCTTGATATATGGTCTCTATACATATCATGGGTTAGTACACCATATGCAGTGCTTACGCATTCCGAAAGGGACCCCTGTCCCCTGACATTTGACCAAATAACAGGCAGACGGCATATAAGGAACAACAATAGGCACAGCTTTTATATGTGCGCACAGCTCCACGTACCGCAGTGAAGAATCCAGAGCGTCCCGGGATGGCTGTCGACCATGCAAAAAAGCTGTCCTCCCGCTTATCAGCCGGGAGAACAGCTTATGCACTCATGCGACATTTCATTAGAAAAACAAGCGGAGCCCTACCAAAGTCAGGATCCCGACGATGACGGTGGCAAACAGGCTTTTCGTGAGAAAAGCGGTTAGGAACGCGGGCACGGCTGCAATCAATTCGAGTGTATGCCCACCAGGATCTACACGTCCATCCGATAGGAGCAGCTCCTGGGCTAGCAGCGCTCCCATGACGGCAATCGGTACATGATTGAGCCACCGGATCATCGTCTCCGGAATGCGGAGCTTGCTCAGGATCATAAGCGGCAAGACCCTTGGAATGAGAGTTACGACAGCACAACCGATAATCAGCATAGCGATATGCCATCTTATTTCCATCGTTCGATCACCATCCCTGCAGTAGCCGCAACCATTATCGCAACAATGACCGCCGCGCTTCCCGGCATAACGGTACTGACAGCTACCACTGAAACGGCTGCAATCATAACCACCAAGAAGTCGAGTTTATACTTCTTCCGGCTGATCCATTGCAGAGCCAGCAATCCGATAAACATCCCCGGTAATGCGAAATCAAGGCCAAACTTCTCGGGATCGGGAATCCATTCCCCGACTAAACCGCCTGCTACGTTGGCTGCGCACCAGAACAGATACGCCGTAATATTCAAGCCGACCATCCATTGATAGCCGAGTCTCTTCTGCTCGGTGGCCTTTGCTGCCGCAACACCAAATGTCTCGTCGGTTAACAGGGACCCGATAAAGAAGCTTTTTCCGGAGGAAAGCCCTTTAAAGTACGGGGCAATCGCGGCGCTTAACAGCAGATGCCTGGCATTAACAAAAAATATCGTAACAATGATCGATAGGATCGGGCTAGCAGCCGCTATCATCCCTGCAGCAATAAATTGCCCGGAGCCCGCATAGAGCAGCAGCGAAATGAGCGCAATCTCGAGCAGGCTGAAACCTGCGGTGCGCTCGACAACACCTGCCGCAAAACCGATGCTCAGGTAACCCAGAAGGGTTGGAATACAATCTTTGAAGCCTTGAAGGTAGGTGTTTCCCTGGTTTCCCTCTAGACCTGCGGGAAGCTGTTCTGTCTTGGTGCTCATCTGTGTTCGATTCCTCTCTTACTCTACAGTTCTATTTTTAATAACTATGAATTCTTCCTGCTGCCTTGTCAACGCTGTTACACCGTTTTTTCATCAAAAAAAGCGTCCCGGGAATGCTCCTCATTCGCCAAGAACGCTTCTTCATTCGGTTTATTTAGCTGCTTAAGGCTTCAGGATGACTTTGATACAGCCATCCTTTCGTTCATTGAAGATATCGTAGCCCTGGGCAGCCTTCTCCATCGGGAGCCGGTGTGTGATGATATCCGAAGGATCTATAGTCCCCTCTTTCAACATTTGATATAGGTGCGACATGTAATGAATGACGGGTGCCAGCCCCATTTTTAACGTAATATTGCGTTCGAACAGCTCTCCAAGCGGAAATGCATGATAAACAAGCCCATACACGCCGGTTAGCTGGATGGTCCCGTATTTACGAACCATACTCACAGCCATGCGGAAAGCACCCAATGAACCTCCCTGGAGCCTCAGCATGCTGGCCAGCATTTCAGCAGGGGTCCGTTTGGCGTCCAGACCTACACAATCAATGACAACATCTGCGCCGCCCTTGGTGATCTCTCGGATATAATGCTCGATTTCGGGGATTTTCTCAAAATTGTAAGTTTCCACAAGATTGGTCCGTTTCGCATGCGCCAGCCTGTAATCCACATGATCAATCGCAATCACCCGCTTCGCACCTTTTAGCCAGGCAAACTTCTGCGTCAGCAATCCAATCGGACCGCAGCCCAGAACAATCACGACATCGCCCGGTTTAACCCCTCCGTTCTCCACGCTCCAGATGGCTGTGGGGAGCGCATCCGAGAGCATGAGCAGCTTCTCATCTTCCATCTCGGCGTCCTCAGGAATAACAAAGGGCATGGAATTTCCGTAAGGGACGCGCAAAAGCTCTGCTTGCGCACCTTGAAAACCGCCGAACGCCTCACTATATCCAAAAAAACCGCCGGTATTCTTGGCTTCATTCGCATAATCGCATTGGCTCTCCATATGGTTCTGGCAGAAGAGGCATTTTCCGCAAGATATGATAAAAGGAATAATGACACGGTCACCCACTTTGACCCTGCTTACTTCCGGACCTGCATCCACAACGATTCCCAAAGGCTCATGGCCGATAATGTAATCATCGGTCAGCTGTTTTAATCCACCGTTATATAAATGCAAATCCGATCCGCAGATGGCCGTGGTGGTGACTCGGATCAGGATATCCTCGCTGTGCTGAAGAACGGCGTCCTTCATCTCCTTCACTTGGATCCGATGTCTGCCTTGATAGGTGACTGCTTTCACGCACGAAACTCCTTTTCGAGTCATTATCCATTTTTGTAAGTATTTGACTTTTTAGGATCAGTCTACGCAAATTCAGTCATAACTACTCCGCCAGGGCAAAAAATAAAGCGAAGTTCACCCCAGCGCTTCGGGTTGAATGTCTACAGGCTGCTTTTTTGATTTCCCGACTTTCAAGAATAATACCAGCCCTAACAGCACAAGCGCTCCCCCTGCCGCCTGCAGGGAATTCATCGACTCATTCAACAGGAGAAAAGCCAGCACACTCGCTCCAACCGGCTCTCCGAGAACACTCATTGATACGGTTGAGGCTGTGGCATACTTCATCAACCAATTAAATAGCAGATGACCGAATACCGTTGGCACGACAGCCAATAAGGCAAATATCCCCCACTCTCGTCCGGAATACCCCGTCATTGGAATGTTCATGCCCACGTTATACACCGCCAATACGGACGCTGCTATCGCAAAGACAAGCCAGCTGCACAGGAAAGAAGGCAGACGGCGCAGCAGCAATTGACCCAGCAGCATATGGACGGCGACCGCAGCCGTCCCCAGCAAAGACATGATATCCCCTGTCAAATGTCCCTTGCTCCCACTAAGCCCACTGCTTCCAATGAGAAGGAAGACGCCGAGGAAGGCGATGGCCATGCCTCCGATTGCCGCCAGCGATGTTTTCTCCTTAAACCAGAAGTAAGCACCCATCATCACGAATACCGGCTGAAGGGCAAGGATAATCGTGGAGCTGGCTACGCTCGTCCACTTCAAGGAGCCCATCCATAACAAAAAATGCAGAGCCAGCATCGTTCCGGATAGAAGAAGCAGCAGCAGATCTGTTCGCTTCAGCGATTTGATATCCGGCACGTATTTTACAGCGAAGGGCAGCATGATCAGGAACGTGATCACCAGTCTGTACATCGCTTGAATGGATACGGGGCTGCTGGACCATTTTACGAAAATCGAGGAAAAAGAAATAGCTATGATGCCGATAAATAGAGGAATAAATACGGGAATCGGTGCTCGGTTCGAATTCATGATGGTTAAATGATTCACCTTTCGTGTTATATTAGAGAATGATTTTAAAATTATAACATTCGGAAAAGGATAATTGGCATGAAAAAGAAAGACCTTCGCAACCAAATGACCCCTCCCAAATTTCTGGCGCTCGGCTTTGCCTCGATTACACTGATTGGGACATTCCTGCTTAAACTTCCCATCGCTACGGCGGACGGGAGTTCTACCTCGATTGTAGATGCTCTCTTCACAGCGGTTTCCGCCATCAGTGTAACGGGTTTAACCGTTGTGGATACAGGGACTCATTGGTCCATGTTTGGACAAATTGTTATGCTCATGCTCGTTCAGCTTGGCGGATTGGGCTTTATGACCTCAGCCACCTGGATTGCATTGATGTTCAATCGCAGAATCTCGCTTCGCGAGCGCATGATCCTTCAGGCAGCGATGGGACAATACCAAATTCAAGGGATTGTGGATCTCATCCGCAGAGTGCTCATATACGCTCTGATCATTGAGGGTGCAGGCGCCTTGCTGCTGACGCTCAGGTTCTCTGCCATTATGCCGCTTGCAGATGCGATATACTTCGGCATATTCCAGAGCATTTCCATATTCAACAATGCGGGCTTTGACCTCTTTGGGCAAATTCACGGCCCCTTCTCGGGGTTTGTAACCTATGTAGCGGATCCATTTGTCAATATTATCTTAATGCTCTTAATTTTTCTTGGAGGAATCGGCTTCATTGTCATCTTTGATCTTATCGAGTATCCGAAGTGCAAGAAACTGTCTCTTCACTCCAAGGTTGTATTAACCGTGACGTCACTGTTAATCGTAATTGGGGCTGTCATGATCTTTATTCTGGAGCACGGCAATCCCAAAACATTAGGGCCGCTCTCGTACCCGGTAAAAATCATGGCCTCCCTATTCCAATCGATCACTCCGCGTTCCGGCGGCGTCAGCACCTTGGACATCTCGAGTCTGGAGCAATCCTCCCAGTTCTTCATGATTCTCCTGATGTTCATCGGCGCAGCTCCCGGATCAACAGGAGGCGGAATTAAGGTAACCACTTTCGCCGTGCTCATCGGTGCTGTCGTTACGATGATCCAGGGAAAACGTGATGTTGTTCTCTATCGCAATCGAATCTCCCAAGCCTTGGTTTACCGTTCCATTACGCTGACGATTTTATCGCTGCTGCTATTAGTGGGAGCTTCCATGTTTCTGTCCGTTACGGAATCTGGGGAATTCTTAAGAATTCTGTTCGAAGCCGTATCCGCGTTCGGTACAGCCGGGTTATCCATGGGACTTACAACCGAGCTATCCGGAGTTGGCAAGGTCACCGTTGCCCTGCTCATGTTCCTTGGCCGGTTAGGTCCGCTAACCCTTGCTTACGCGCTTAGCCGCAAGAATAATAAAGAATTGTATCGCCATCCGGAAGGCCGAATTACGATAGGGTAAGTTGTTCTTCTCCGCTGAAAGCTTATAAGGACTATAATCTTAAACAAACCGTACCCTTCCCTTCCATGGGAGGTGTACGGTTTGTTTTCATTGGAATCCATTTCTGATTCGTCTTTTATTCGCCGAACTCGCTGGCATCGATGGCTGCATCCAGCAAATCATCAAACAGCTCGTTATCGGCTTCAATCCGTTCGTCAATCTGAAGAAACTGCTCCTCGATTCCCGGCTCGCCAGCGAAGTTCAGGCTGTAGTCCCAGTCCCGGCCATTCTTGCTCAGGAATGTGATCTCGTAGGCTGATGCATGTCCATCTATAGAAAATACGGTATATCCTACGAACTGATCGCTATCATCCCGCTTCATATCCGCACGCTCGATTCGGACTTCTGACACGTTTCCACGCTCCTTCATTACGTTGTAAAGCACTCACAAGACTCAGTATATCACTTTTCCTGGCAACTGATTATTGTTTTTCTTATACGCCTGGATCTAGTATAATATGGGTTGGTAAATTAAATTGCATTGGAGGGTACCAAATGTCCGATTTCAATACAAACTTGGACAAATATGCCGAGTTGGCTGTAAAGGTTGGAGTTAACATACAGGAAGGACAAACCTTAGTGGTTCATGCTCCTGTTGATTCCGCCGAGTTCACTCGCTTGATTGCCAAAAAGGCATACGAAGCGGGTGCCCGCCTGGTTAAGATCATGTGGACCGACGAAACGATAACAAGACTTCAATTCGAAAAGGCAGCGGATGATGTCTTTACCGAAGCACCGAAATGGTATGCCGGCGAAATGACGGAATTGGTGGAGAACGGCGCAGCTATTCTGCACGTGCTGGCCGAGAATCCCGATCTGCTCAGCGGCATTGATTCCGAACGCATCGGAAACTTCTACAAAACGCGCGGCGAGGCATTGAAGCAATATCGCGCCTATCAGCAGTCCGACAAGTTTAGCTGGTGTCTGATCGCTGTGCCTTCAGCAGCTTGGGCTGCCAAGGTGTTCCCGGATGCGCCGGAGTCCGAGCAGGTTGGCAAATTGTGGGATGCCATCTTCCACACCGTTCGTGTGGATCAGGATAACCCGGTGGAAGCCTGGAACAAACACCTCGAAGTGCTTGAAGCGAAATCCACCGTGCTGAACGCCAAGAAATACAAGAAACTCCACTATATCGCACCGGGAACCGATCTTACCATCGAGCTGCCGGAAGGTCATATTTGGGCCCAAGGCGATAGCATCAACGAACGCGGACATTCCTTTGTGGCTAACATGCCAACAGAAGAGGTATTTACCGCTCCTCTCAAAACGGGAGTCAACGGAACCGTACATAGTACGAAGCCTTTGAGCTATGCCGGAAACATCGTGGACAATTTCTCCCTCACTTTTGAAAAAGGTAAAGTGGTCAGTTTTACGGCAGAACAAGGTTATGAGACCCTTGAACGTCTCCTGAACATGGATGAAGGTGCTCGTTATCTTGGAGAAGTGGCATTGGTGCCGCATCAATCCCCGATCTCGGAGTCAAACATCCTGTATTACAATACGTTGTTTGACGAGAATGCTTCCAACCACCTTGCCCTCGGAAGTGCATATGCTTTTTGCTTAGAAGGCGGAAAAGATATGAATCAGGAGCAATTGATTCAGAACGGCCTCAATACGAGCGTAACCCATGTTGATTTCATGATCGGCTCCGGCGAAATGGATATTTACGGAGTGACGGCAGATGGCAAGGAAGAACCGGTATTCCTGAAAGGAAACTGGGCATTTTAAGAAACGATACAGCAATAAGCAGCTATTTCTTATGAAGTAGCTGCTTTCTTTGAACTTTTCCGACCTTTAATTGACCTGAGGTTGATTTACAATCGGAAAAATGGTGCGATAATCAAGAAAGCGAACGAAGATACTTAAAATGCGTGTTCAAAAAGTCAGCTTTTTTAGCACCGAAGCTTTTTGAACAACCTCTTAAAGGTAGCATAAAAGAAATGGAGGGTCTGTCATGTCTAGCTTTGAACAAAAATTGGAACGCTATGCGGAGCTTGCAGTCAAGGTGGGTGCCAATGTGCAGCCGGGACAAACGCTGGTCGTTAACGCAATGATCGATGCCGCGCCGCTAGTACGTCTTATCGTGAAGAAAGCTTATGAAACGGGCGCCAAGCAAGTTAAAGTGAATTACAGTGATGAGGTTGTGAACCGGATACGGTATGATCTGGCACCAGACGAGGCTTTTCTGGAGCCGCCGACATATTATGCGGAGGAAGTAACCGAGCTTGCCGAGCAAGGAGCTGCTTTCTTGACGATTCTCTCCTCGAACCCGGACCTGCTTAAAGGCGTTGATCCGGAGCGTATTTCTAATTACCAGCGTACATATGGCGCTGCCATGGCGAAATACCGGCAATATCAGCAAGCCGATAAAATGAGCTGGACCGGCATTGCCTACGCTTCCCCTGATTGGGCTGCCAAGGTGTTCCCTGACGTTCCGGCCGAGCAGCAGGTGGACAAAATGTGGGACGCAATTTTCCACGCGGTTCGTGCGGATCTCGAAGATCCCATGGGTGCATGGGAAGAGCATATCACGACTCTCCAGCACAAATCGGATGAGCTCAATGCCAAGAAGTATCATAAGCTCCGCTTCACTTCACCGGGAACGGATCTTACGATCGAGCTTCCGGAGGGGCATATTTGGGCCCAAGCGGGCAGCCACAACGAGAAAGGCGAGCGGTT
>JUDZ01008953.1:0-13599 GCA_000812845.1 Stagonosporopsis tanaceti | reverse complement strand
TAGAGGTGTACGAGCCGACGTGGCCAGCCCCTGTATAGAAGTTTTCCTATAGCAAAGTGATTGAAAACCGAACATTTGTTGGATCCACGTGACCATGTCAGCCGAGGTTTTGGGCATGTCCGGATGACATGCCGCCTCCAACAGGGATCTGCAAAAGCCGTCGCTGAATCGGAGGTGCTTGATTGGGAAGGCATGAGTGTATTCCTGCCGAAACGCAGTGGCGACGCGTTTACGTGTGCTAGCGCGTCCCTTACATAAGCAGCGTCAGCTCCTCTTGCGGGGCCTCCAAAGCTGTCTACCCGGTCACAACGTACTGGCGACGATGATGGCGAGGCGCAGACTGCGAAAAGCGATCTCTGCATTATCCAACTCGAGAGTGTCGGAGTCTGACACGTGTGGTGCACTCACTCTGGCGGACCTTCCCACTGAATTGATCTGGCATATCGCCTCCTATCTCACAACACCAACACTGACACGAGACTTCGAAAAGCTGACAGTACGAAAGCGCAGACATGATCTTTGCGCCTTCCGCCTTGCATGTCGTAGCTTACACGATAAAGTCCAGGATGTCTTCTTGCCCACGGCTTTCAGCACGTTGGAGGTCGACCTGACGCGGCCTGATCTGGATATACTGATCAACATTGCAAGGGAAAGCAGGTACTCTGATGCTGTGAGGGAGCTTCACTTCGTCATGGCGGAGGCATGGCCGGATGCTGACGACTGGAGCGATGAGTTCGAACAGGAAATGGCCGAGCGCGACTATATCGAGAAAGGAACTGGCGCAATCTTGCTGAGCAGGGCCTTGGGTGGATTCCGAAACCTTCATACAGTGAGGATACAGCCTGTTATGTGGGTGAGGAATACACATCTCTACAGTGTAACTTATGTGTGGAAACTGATTGCACGTCTAGTATCCTGGCAACTCTCGGTTCATCCTGTCTCGCTGGCCTCACGGTGAAGGATCGACTACCAGTCTCGTTGCCACTATTCTTGCAGCACTTAGTCTTTCGGACACCCGTATCGAAACTCTGGCCTTTTCAAGGCAACCCCCTTTCACCGACCATTTGAACGGGCCAACTGGCTGCTACATCAGCCAGCTGAACATCCCATTAAGCTCGATGTCCGCTTTCCAGTGTTTGAGAACGTTGGACCTTACCATTGCTCTACGCCCAACGAAGCGATGTATGTATCACACCAGCCATACACTAAGTGTGCTGACCGGTGATAGTCGAACCACCTATGGCATCGATCCTTACATCTTTTGTCTCGGGTCTCCAGCAGCTGGAGTCACTGTCTGTGCGATTTGACAGCCACCTTCTTACTGAGCTAGTAATGCGCGACCTTCTGGAAAATTGCCAAATCCCGACGCTCACACGGTTCCGACTGGAGGTTGCTTGGGTCTGGGATTCCCCGTCAGGTTGTCCTCTTGTCGGATTTGTACAAAGGAATAACCATATACAACATATCCACTTTTCGTATGTGGATCTTGAAGAAGGTGGTTGGCATGTCGTCTTGGAGGCACTGTTAACATGTGAATACCTTCGAACAATTTCGTTCAGGTATATCACGGAAGCGAACTGCGCCGTCTTCCTTGATCAGAAAGCAATGTTCCATATTCAAGGGACTGAGAACATGGCTACCGGCCTGAGAAAGGCCATCAGCGGGATCAGCGTTGGTAACACGGATCACGATGAGTGCCCGGCCGCTCGCTATGACAACTATCCGGACGATTCAGAATACGAATCTGCTGAAGAGAACTGAGCTAGGAGTTATTTGTGAAACGTCTGTATAATTCTCCTCATATGTGGTGCGGGACGATTGCAAGGCTTGTTCGGAAATCAGGATCAAGATGCTCACCGTTGTACTCCTCCCGATTCCTCCGGAATGGCTTATAGTGTCCACCATTGGACCACAGGCAGCCTTCCGAGTTGCACGACAGCGGCAGTGTCGGCTCCGTAAGCACAAAAAGAATTGTTTACCCACAGACCTTCGCTTAAAGCATATCCCTGCTCAACTGTGCCCAGATGCAACTTTCGCACGCGATAACTCATTTTCGGATTTGCGCGACAGTGACGAAAAGAGGTCGCACAGCGATACGCGAGCTTTGACAATCTTTTTGGAGCGACCGGAACTAATACCAATTCTCGACGCACTCTTGTTTGGGATTGCTTAGGTTGATCTCGGATCGCAGTCAGTATGTTCCCCGTCTGTCTAGACCAGGTTGCTGGGTTCTTGGTGGCCTGTCCGAATCGCTTGTACATCCACATTGGTGGTCAGAACAAGGGCAACTACATACATTGACTGTTACGAGGACGGCGGCCAGATGTCGTTTCTAGGCCAAGCCCTGGTGGCGCCTTTGATGTTTAACAGCGCGTACAGCGTGACGCGTGTTACCACCGTGCCACGCGGTTGCGACTTACCTCCGCGACGCCGCATGGCTTCGTTCCGTTCCACATGGAAACTATACCTCGCGGAATTATCCCTTCGCAAGGAGGCACTGCAGCGGGCAGCAATCGTTGCAGTCCATGAGTTTTGCCGCAGCATAGGATCACAGGCGATACGGCAATCTACGAAAGTTATCCTCGTGGCGGTTAGAGGTTCTCTGCAACGTTTGAATGCACTTGTTCAACAAATGACACGTCGTTCGACAATGGCAGTGGAAACAGGATCGGAGTGCTCAGCGCTTTCCAGTCCAAGACACGACTCGGACGTTACGTCCTACCGCTCGGGGCATCCTCTATACCATGAGGGCGATTGCTCAAAAGTGGGACGGTATCAATTCAGCACCTCCGGTGTCTTGGACCTGGCAAGTGCAACCCAAGTCATGGTCGGAGCTATCTCATATGTTTGTCTACCCGCAGTCGGCTCCAATAGGATCTCTGCCGCGGCGATCAGTAGCGCCCGTAGTGCGCGGTTAGCAGTGAACAGGTGCAAAGCATCGTAGAATTATACGGTCCGAATGTGCTCGACTGCCGGCATACGGAAATGGATGAAACTTTCTGTTTTCTGGAACGTCAATCTGCGGTGGATCCCGTACGACGCTGCTGCTGGAGAACATCGATTCGAGCTGTCGAGTACTCCAGACCCATGCCTGCCGCTAGAAAAAAGACGCTCACTTCCAAGGAAGGGCTGCCCTGATATCTATAGCTGCATCTCTCCATGTTGGCTACTCGAGACCACCACGCCGCAACACCTCGCGCATCAAAATCCGCTATTATGATTTGACCTTGAGCAACTAGCACGATCCTTTCACTCCCACGAATAAGACACATGAACGACGGCAGCGGCAGCCCGATCTGGCTAAAGATGATACTTGACGATGATATAAGGAGTGCACAGCGGTCGCAGGATGGTGACGATGCACAGCTGTTAGGCAGCGCTCTTGAGTACAGTTTCACACAGACACCGCTCAGTCTTTGCACCACAGCGCCGCCCTCTGAGTCTTGGATCCTCTCGTCAATGAAGTCCACGACCGGGATGTCGACCCCGAGCAGCACATCTAGCTCAGAGGTGCTTGACGAACATTCGTCGCCCTCAGCACAGGTACGTACCTAGGTGCTTTATATCAAGCTCTTAGGCATCAGCTTACATGACCCAGGCAAGCACAGATGGTGTGGCTATTGTAGGCTTATCCTGCCGTACGGCTGGCGGCAATGATACCCCCGAAAAGCTCTGGGACTTTCTCCTGCAAAAGAAGAACGCATCGGGCGAAGTACCAGTACATCGATGGGAGCCGTGGCGGCAGCGAGATCCTCGTAACGCCAAGATTCTCGACAACATCATCCGCAAAGGCTACTTTCTAGACAGCTTGGAAGATTTCGATGCAGCTTTCTTTGGCATCTCGCCTAAGGAGGCTGAACTCATGGACCCACACCAGCGTTTAGGACTCGAGCTTGCATGGGAAGCTCTAGAAAATGCTGGCATTGACCCGAAGAAGCTCAACGGAAGCGATACAGCTGTTTTCATGGGCGTGGATTCCGATGATTATTCACGTATGCTGATGGAGGATCTGCCAACAATCGAGGCCTGGAGTGGTATTGGGACTGCCTATCACGGTATTCCGAACAGGATTTCATACCATATGGGTCTCCAAGGTCCTAGCACAGCAGTCGACGCAGCTTGCGCAAGCTCACTCATTGCTATTCACCTCGCTCGTCAAGCTATTGTATCAGGCGAGAGCACCGTGGCTATTTGCGGTGGTGTCAACGTCATCTGTGCGCCTGGCCTCACTCACATGCTTCAGAAAGCAGGAGCTCTCACCACAGAGGGTGTGTGTCGTTCGTTTGACGACGCAGCATGTGGATATGCTCGTGGTGAAGGTGGTGCGGTTGTGGTACTCAAGCGTCTTAGCGCTGCAATCGAGGACGATGACAACATCTTGGCGGTCATGAAGAGCTCTGCCTCTGCTCAAGACGGCAAAACAAACGGAATCATGGCACCAAACTCCAAGGCGCAAGAGCTTGTTGCCAGGCAGGCGTTACTACGGGCTGGTGGTATCGACCCTCATACCATCGATTACGTTGAAGCACATGCGACCTCAACATCCTTAGGTGATCCCACTGAAATCAGGGCTATCGCTGAAGTCTATGGAAAAGGGCGCCCGACCAACTCACCCTGCTACATTGGCTCCATTAAGCCAAACGTGGGGCACCTGGAGGCCGCAGCTGGTGCAATCGGCTTTGTCAAAGCTGTGATGAGCGTCCAGAAGGGCGTTCTGGCTCCACAAACACTGTTGGACAAGCTGAACACCAAAGTTGACTGGGCTACCAGTGGACTGGAGGTCGTAAGAGAACAGAAATCATGGCCTGGACGCGATACCCAGCGGAGAGCAGCTGTATGTTGTTATGGGTACGGTGGCTCGGTCTGCCATGCTATCCTTGAGCAGGCACCTGCAAAAGCAGTTCGCATTGCCTCCACGAACAAGCAGTCAGCTGCTTTAATAACTCTGTCGACTATGCAAGAGAAGCGCCTACCAGCTATCGCGGCTTCCTTAGCACATTTTCTATCTGCAGGTGGCGCAGCCAGAGACCTACACGCTCTTGCACGGACACTAGCTTCACGACGTGCTGCACACAACTATCGGGCTTCATTCATTGTGGACGATCAGGCAGATGCCATCCATAAGCTGACCGAATTTGCAAAGGGCAGACCTGATCAATGGACTACAACCAACAGCACACTTGAGAGCGCAGCGGAAAAAGGGGTAGTCTGGGTCTTTTCCGGCCATGGCGCACAGTGGCCTGACATGGGCAAGCAGTTGATGCGCAACCCAATCTTCCAACAAAGATTATCGTCCTTAGATGAGGTCTTTCGAACAGAGGCTGGCTTCTCCGTTATTGAAACGCTGCAAAACAGCGATTTGGGCACCTCGGCGAGAGTCCAGGTTCTCACTTATGCCGTCCAGATTGGTCTTGCAGCTGTTCTAAAAGGAAATGGCATCACTCCACAAGCCATCATTGGTCACTCTGTCGGCGAGATTGCAGCCGCAGTGGTTGCTGGATGCCTGACGGCTCGGGAAGGTGCAATTCTCGTATCCAGACGTGCGAAGCTTTACGAACGGGTGCAAGGTCTGGGTGCAATGGCCTTGGTCACGTTGCCTTTTGAAAAGGCTTCGCAGGCGCTCGCCGGACGAAACGACATCGTTGCCGCGATCCGATCTTCGCCATCGACATGCGTTGTGAGTGGTACCACCAATGCTGTAGAGTGGTACACGGACCTTCTCGAGAAAGAGAACATCAAGTTTTGGAGAGTTCAGACAGACATTGGCTTTCATTCGCCAATGCTAGGGCAGCTCGTGTCTGTGTTGCGACAACATCTAAGCAATGACATTAAGCCTCAACCTGCTATCGTACCGATTTATTCAACGTCGGCTTCTGACTCGAGATCCACTTCCCTGCGCGATATCGATTACTGGACAAAGAATATGCTCGACCCGGTCTGGCTTGTTGACGCTGTTGAAGCTGCGGCAGATGACGGCTTTCGCGTCTTCATGGAAGTCTCGACACATCCCATTGTCTCACATTCTATCTCCGAAACACTATCTGCTCGCTTGACGGATGATCATGCCATTTTTGGTATCATGGCCAAAGATACGCCAGCCGAAAGCAGTATATTGAAGGCTGTATCTCAGCTTCACAATCTTGGTGCACAGGTCGATTTTGGCGCTCTACTAGGAGCGGGTCCTTGGTCGACGCTCGTGCCTAATACGCCTTGGGTTCACAAGCCGTACTGGAAGAAGATTTCCATGGGCTCTGATGCTACCTCCCATCATCACAACGCGGAGACGCACACTGTGCTTGGCGGCCTGATCGAGGTTGCTGGTAGCACTATCAAAGTATGGTCAACGACGCTAGACGACACGACCAAACCTTATCCTCTGACGCATCCTCTTGACGGCACAGAAATCATACCTGCCGCTGTGTACTGCAATACTTTCCAGCGTGCTACAGGCGCAACTGTACTCGATAATCTAGAGCTTCGCGTACCAACACCAATGACAGCTGACAAACGTGAGCTGCAAGTGGTGGTCGATGGTAATGAGGTCCGCATGGCATCTCGCCTTAAGCTTGGGTCAGGTGGAAGTGCCGATGTTGAGCATGCGTGGATCGAGCACAGTGCAGCCAAGTTTGAAACGACAGACATGGCTCTTCACAAACATACGTACTCGATCACGGACATCCAGAAAAGGATCAGCGCACAACTTCCAAACAGCTTTGCGTGGGACTATCTCCAGAGTATTGGTGTATCCGGTATTGCGTTTCCATGGGCAGTCATCGAACACTTTGGCAATGAGAAGGAGATGCTCGTCAAGATGGAAATGGATCCCAGCTCACATTCATTGACGTGGGATGTAAGAAGCTGGGCGCCCTTTCTCGATGCTGCTACATCCGTTGGATCATCAATTTTCTTCAAAAGCGTAAGGATGCGCATCGTCAGCGGCATCGACCAGGTTTTGTTCGTGAGCAGAGCGCCACCGCCTAAAGTTGGGTATCTGTTGATTGAGGAGAGTTCAGAAGGCGAGAGGTTAAAGGCTGATATAAGCATCCTCAACAAGACGGGTGAGCTTCTTGTAAAGGTCACGGGCATGAGATTCTCCGATGTTGAAGCGACAGGCGACAGAAGCACAAGCGTGGGTTCACTTGTCCATCGATTGGCATGGGTGCCACCAAAATTCTCAGAGTCGCCGCTGCCAATGGGCAACGTCATCGTTGTATCCGAAGATAGCCAGACCGCGGACAACTACATCAACGCCTTGGAGATCATGAGCAAACTAGTGCTCACAGTGTCCTCCGCCGAAGGCCTGGAAGAGCCCAGTATCTTACATGTTTTACATGAAAAGGACACAATCGTCATCTACTTGCCTGGCACAGTTGAAGATGCCGAAGATATTCCGGAGAAGGCGCAAGCTTTTACATGGGAGACTGCGAGTATCTTGGCCATTTTAGCAGACCTCCCCGGCGCACCAAAGCTTTTTGTCATCACTGAAAGCGCGCACAAGAGCCAATCACCTACCTGTCTCGCCCAGTATCCGTTATATGGGTTCGCTCGAGTAGCGGCGTCTGAGTATCCGGATCAGTGGGGTGGGCTCATTGACAACGAGGGGCCTGCATTCCCGCTACTTCCGCTAAGATACGTGAAGGACCATAGCGTGGTGCGAGTACAGGATGGCCTTCCTCGCATCGCTAGACTTCGGGCATTCACAAAGGACCAGCAGACTTCTCATAACAACAGTACTTTACTGCCACAGGCCCACGGAACATATCTGGTTACTGGAGGCTTCGGCGATCTTGGCCTGGAGATACTTGGCTTTCTTGCAGAGAAAGGAGCTAGAAGAATAGTGGTGATCACACGACGCCCGCTTCCATCTCGCAAGGGATGGCCGTCTGTGTCAGGCTCTATGGTGTTGGTCGTGGAGAAGCTCAAGAAACTTGAGAGATTGGGTGTGACTGTCCACGCCCTTGCACTCGACATAGGCTCTCCGTCTGCATCGGAAGACTTATCAGCCGCACTCGAGCGCCTTTCCCTTCCACCTGTGCTGGGAATCATCCACGCCGCAGGTGTTTCAGGTTATGGATACATCAAGGACACTTCACGCACCTCTTACGCCTCTGTCATGAGCCCCAAGATTCAGGGTGCGCTGAACTTGCACAAACTCTTTCCACCTGGTACACTTGATTTCCTTGTTCTCTTCTCTTCCATCGGCCAGATCATCGGCACAGCTGGCCAGTCCGCCTACGCCGCGTCGAACTCCTTCCTCGATGGCCTAGCAACCCATCGCCGCCTACAGGGCTGCAATACCATTGCCATACAGTGGACTGCATGGCGCGCGCTCGGGCTGGCGAGTGATACAGCACTTGTCGACCTGGAGCTACACAGCAAGGGCGTGACGGACATCACTGTCCAGGAAGGGTTCCAGGCGTGGATGCATCTGTCGAACATCGATTCCGACCATGCTGTCGTGACGAGGACACGCGTTCTCGACGCGGATGAAGCGCTGCCGTGCGAGCTGATCCAGGATGTTGTGCAGAGACGTGTTGCACCCTTCATATCTACCACTCCTGATTCCTCTGTCACAACGTCGGTCGCGAAGCCGAGAAGTGGTTCAGAGCTCAAAGCGCATCTTAACCTAGAGATCAAAGGTTGTCTGTCGCGCGTTCTGCACTTGGATGTCGAGGAGATTGACGACAAGGCGGCGATTGCCGATCTCGGCGTCGACTCGGTTATGACCGTTGCACTGAGGCAGCAGCTACAGAAGGCAATGAGTGTCAAAGTACCGCCGACTTTGACGTGGAATCATCCTACCGTTGCGCATCTTGTGGAGTGGTTCTATGGGAAGTTGTCGATCGAAGACAGGTAGGTAGAATATTGTTTCTGGAGTTCCACGGTTTTTTCATGTCTTATGAAGATAGAGGGTATGGTAATGTTCTACGATAGAAGGAAATTGGCGTACATAGAAGTTTAAGGGATGCATGGCTATACAATTCAGCAAATAAGCTTTTCATCAGTCTAGTTCCTATCCTCCATCAGTAGCTCAGCATTTTCGCTCAAAAAAAGTAATTTTTCGTCGTCTTTGTCCTCGCGGACATGACCCTGGCGTCCCAGTTGGACTGCTCTGAACATGACTTCTTCGTAGCTAGTTCCAAGTCGAGAGGCCGCCTCCTCGTGCGTGACGCCCAAAGGTCCGTATTGTCGAATAAGCCTCAGCAAAGCGGTCTCAGTGACTCGTCCGACACGCGAAAGAGGAGGAATAGCGGGGCCAATTGTAGCGCCGGAAGTTGGATCGAACGATTCGAGGTCCGGCATGTCTATGTCAGTGTCATTATCGTCCTCCCGGTCGTCATCGTCGGTTTCACCAAAGTTTGGTGCATCGGTGGCCGCAATAGCCTTTCGGTAGTCATCACTCAGCAGCTCAATGCTAGGCTTGACGAACACCTGTGTCCATCTGCCAGCAGCCGATTGACTATAATCTGTCTTGATGAACCCGACGCGTTGCAGGTCATCTATAGCACGTCGTACTGATGGCGAGCTCCAGTCGCCACGCTCCGATATGAGTCTGACCACGAGGGCATCCTCAGTCAGCCCTGTGGACGGGTCCGGAAGATCCCTCAATGTTCTGAGGATCGCAATCCGGATAGCGCTCCTGGCACTCGGTGGAGGATCGGGAAGATCCTCGCCATTTCTGGGATGGCTGCTGGTTCCAATATCGCTGCCACTGTGATCTGCTTCTGTTCGATCTTTGTCAAACACCTCAGCCATCAGCTCAGTTGCTATCTCGCCCCTTTGCAAGTCACGGCTTATTTTGATGAGCCGTATTCTAGATTCACTGCTCAAATGGGTGTCAGAAGGCGCTAGGACGTTGCCAGCATCGCGCAGTCCTCGCACAGCATCCATGGCCATTTGCATATCCATGGACAAGTGTGTAGCGATCTCTTGCGTCAAAAGTCCTTCCTCGCCAACCATGGGTCTCATTAAAGACGCCAGGACATTGGTCTGATCCCGCACATACTCGTCGTCCCATTCATCGCCATCCATGTCTTCATCATCTGTATCGCTGTCTTCTTCGTCTGACAGCTCACTTTCGTACATGTGAGCGAGGATGAATGTTTTGCTACGCAGCTGATCGTGTACTTCTGTTTCGATGCCATGGACGGTGGATAGGTCCCACCAAAGCTTGGACACACCTTCTGTGAAATAGGAGGCGCCCATGCCAACATCGTCACGACAGGTCAATACCAACTTTCTGAAATTCGTATAAAGTTCCGGAGGATCATCGGATATCGCAACTGAAGTCCTCCGAATCTGAAAATCCTCTGCCCAGTCGATTACGTTTTCGTTTGGCCAGAGAAGCTCTAGTTGTTCGAGATTTGGTGGCAAGGCTCTTGGCTTGCAGTTATCATCCGTGGCCCAAACTTCGGTATGACCATTGAAGACGAAAGATTGTGGAATAACCAGACTCCTCAGCGCGGAAAATCTCTTCATAGACCTGACTGGTTGCTGGCACATATCGATCAGCCATTCGAGCTCACCGTCGTCGTCCATCGTCTCAAGAGTGACTGATAACGTGTTCAGAGTGTCCTCAACAACGTGCAGCTGATCCAGGAAGTAGCTGGCACTGAGCTCTGTTGACAGATCATGGTCAATATGGTACCCGTCATTGATGAAGGAAACCTTGAGGTTTCTCAGTGCGCGACAATTCAGCGCGTGAAGAAGGTCGCTGAACGCGATCTCTGCCTTCTCAACGAGATTTCGATCGGCGAATTGAATAGAAACAGTCAGGGCGAGATTCTCAATGTTCTCAGCGCCTGGGAGACTCCCCGGGCCATTCAGTCGCAGCACTGTGCCTATCGAGATGGTGCGCAGATCCAGAGTGGTGAGCTTCGCCAGGTCGATGTTGCATTTGAGCATGGACGTGTCTCCTGTGACAAGATTTGTGACATTCTTCCACCCACTCAGCACAAGGTCTGGCGGACTCGTGCCACCCCAAAGGCCGGAGATGCACTCGCTTGAAGGCGGACCACGCTGATGATCCTTGATCCAGAAGTCGAGCTCGGTAAGATTGGGAAGCAGTGTCAATAACAAACCTCCAAAGGCCGATTCGACGCAGTTGTTGATCGATCTCCACCAAGGATGAGATGAGCGATAGCCTAGCTCTTCCAGCTTCGAGATGCATCTATCACGAAACCCAAGCAATTCGAAGCCTTGATCTGCGTACAGCTTCTCAACACGTTTGCGCACTGCTCGAAATCGCAATGATTTGACTTTAGCGGCAAGGTCTGGTCGATCCAGCAATGTGCGCAGGAGTTTGATAAGTGCATTGACTTTGGGGTGGCAGCCGCAGCAGATAGAGAGTTTTGCCGTAGCGAACAAAGCTTCCTGGGCAATGGGTCGCAGCTTTCGGGACGCAAGGCTTAAGTGCTTGAGATGCTTTGGCGTTCCGGAGTCAGGCAGGTGGAGCGCAATCTGAAGCAGCAGCTCGTCAGGAAGTTGTTCTAGATGCATGGCTGTCGTTGATGCCAGCCTCGCGGCCGAGAAGATGTTAGCCCCAGCTGTCTAGGGAAAGATCGAATTGTTCAACGGCCGCGAGAGACGCGCCGAAGTGGAGCGACCCGGTGGTGCTGGGAATACTCGTGTTACTCCCGGCGACAAAAGCAGGTGCAGCCAAGGCGAGAGATGACGTAACCCGGCGCGACATCACGTGCCTTCAGATCTCATCAGGAACCAGAATGTAGCCAGCGTCTTTTATTAGAAAGGCAGGCATCCGATTGATTCAACAACCAATTCATCCGACGTTCTGAACCTGTTGCTTATCGGATGTGGTTCATAGGGGCTACAGATATTTCCGATAGTTAGATCCGTAAATCCGACCAGATCTAATGTGGGACGAATGGGACGTATGTATGAGGGCCCCACATCCACATGTGGATACGGAGGGGGCTTGCGGCCACAGGAAGGCCCATGTCGCCCTCCCATAATCACATAACGATGAAACGGATAAACAATCCTTTCGAGATTGGTTGAAAAGCCCCATCTCCTCCACATTCATGGATATGGCCATAGCACAGCAAGCAACTTTTAACCAGCATCCCTGGGAGAAGGATCATCCAATACTGAAAGTTCGACAACGAAGGGAAACTCCAAAGGTCGCGTAACACGTATTCTCGGAGAGCAATCCACCATGAACGACCCAAATGGCTCGTCAGCTCCAAAGAACGACATGTCACGATCACCATCGTCAGTCAGCTCGGCAAGCTCAGAACTATCTCGCCATCCTACACTTGCATCGACACCGCCGCACAAGCATGAGGGCGACCTGGAATTGGCGCGGACCAAATCCATCGCGCAAACAATGTCACCATTGCGTGAGTTCATGTTCGTGGGCTTGCTGTGCTCTGCGCAATTCGTAACGCAGGTCGGCCTAATGAACACATTGAACATACTGCACATCATTGGCGACGACCTTGGTATCACCGATCCCGGTGTCCTCTCGTGGCTCATCGCAGGCTACTCGCTTACTGTTGGCACGTTCATTCTGCTTTCAGGTCGCTGCGGTGATCTATTTGGATTTAAACCGATGATTATCATTGGGTTCGGTTGGTTCGCGATCTGGAATGTTGTGGCTGGTTTCAGCGTCTATGTGTCTGGGGCCGGTGGACAGACACTCTTCATCTTTGCGAGAGTTCTGAGCGGTATTGGGCCAGCGATCCTACTCCCAAATGCTTTGGGCCTATTGGGTGTAACCTACGACGAGGGCCGCAAGAAAGACATGGTCTTCTCATTGTTCGGCGCTTGCGCACCCAGTAAGTATGGAACAAAGTACACGAAGAAGTAGATACTAACGTCTCACAGGTGGTTCTGTTGTTGGCGGAACGTTTGCTGGGCTTTGGTCACTCCTCTGGTGGCCCTGGACGTTTTGGACATTCGGCATTGCCCTGATCTGTCTTGGTGTCATATCATACTTCATCCTCCCAGCCGTTCCTCTCAAAGAGGAGGAGCAGGACCTTACGTTCACAGAGCGGGTACACGAGCTTGATTTGCTTGGCGCGACTGTGGGAATCACTGCAATGATTCTGTTCAACTTTGCTTGGAATCAGGCGCCAGGGTTCGGATGGGAACAATCCTACATATACGTCCTGCTTATTGTAGGAGTACTACTCTTTCCTGCATTCATCTGGATTGAACTCAAGGTGTCAAAACACCCGTTGATTCCTTTCGATGCTCTTAGCACGGATGTCATTTTTGTGATGATAAGCGAGATGTGCGGATGGGCAGCCTTTGGTATGTTTTGAAGCTCGTACGCGAAGCAACAATGAATCTAACACACACGCCAGGTATCTTTATCTACTACTTCGTTCAGATCCTACAGCAGCTTCGAGGAACATCGCCGCTTCTGACTATGGCGCAGATCAGTCCTGTCACAATCTCTGGGTTCGTTGCTGCAATAATGACTGGCCATGTCATCTCCAAAATTGGTCCTGGCTGGGTCATGTTCATCTCTATGTGTGCATTCATGATTGGCAGCGCCATTGTTGCAACTATGCCTCCACATCAGATCTATTGGGCGCAATCGTTCGTTGTTGCACTGATTATCCCTTGGGGCAT
>JUDZ01008952.1:0-13593 GCA_000812845.1 Stagonosporopsis tanaceti | reverse complement strand
AGCCCAGTACCAGGGGCAGCAGGGAAACCTGCAGGCCCCAGGCTCAGCTCGCTTCGACCAGAGTCCCAATGGGCTCGCCCAGCAGCTTTCGCAGCAGCACCTTGGTGGTGGCAGCAACCGTTCTGGAAGCCCCTACGGCGGCCGTCAGCCCTCGCCAAGCCAGCAACGACCTCGCACTGCCGATAACAGGGGCTATGGATACGGTAGCTACGGAGGCGGTGCTGCACCACGACAGCCGTCGCAGTCGCTCTATGACGAAGAAGCACCTGCCAGGAACCCTGAGAAGTACTCGAGCAACGTTGGCCAGCAGGCGACCATGTCGAAGGGCCTGATTAACACCTTCTTCAAGGACAGCGTTCAGCGGGCACGCGACCGCAATCAGAGGTACGAGAATAGCCCAATGCTGCCCTGCACAACACTGACACAATGGCAGAGCATTGGAACTCGAGTCTATTATGAAGGAGCCTTCGATCTCCGACAACCGCAAGGCCCAGAAAGAGAACAGTATGCGCGGTGCCGAAATTCAATACCTGCGGTTCTTGCGAACAAAGGAGAAGCCGGACAACTTTTCCACACTGAAGGTTATTGGCAAGGGAGCTTTCGGAGAGGTCAAGCTTGTTCAGCGCAAGAACGACGGCAAGATTTATGCGCTCAAATCACTGGTCAAGCAAGAAATGGTATGTATTGACTCTCTCGTCACAATGCTGCAAAGAACTGAGAACTGACATTACACAGTTCAAGAAAGACCAGCTCGCCCACGTTCGATCCGAACGTGACATCCTCGCCGAGTCAGACAGCCCTTGGGTTGTTAAGCTGCACACCACATTCCAGGACAACACTTTCTTGTACATGCTAATGGAGTTCTTGCCCGGAGGTGACTTGATGACTATGCTTATCAAATATGAAATCTTCACCGAGGATATCACAAGATTCTACATGGCAGAGATCGTCCTCGCCATCGAAGCGGTCCACAAGCTGGGCTTTATCCATCGGTGAGCTTGGTCTCGACAACGAAACCTAGTGGCGCACGCTAACAGTTTCTAGTGACATCAAGCCTGATAACATTCTGCTGGATCGCGGCGGTCACATCAAGCTCACTGACTTTGGTCTGTCTACAGGCTTCCACAAGGAGCATGACGCCGGTTACTACAAGAAGCTGCTCGCGGGTGGCGCCCACAAGTCGAACCGGGACAACCGAAACTCTATGAACATGGACCAGATCCAACTGACAGTAAGCAACCGCACACAGATCAACACATGGAGGAAGTCTCGTCGTCAGCTGGCGTACTCTACCGTCGGTACACCCGACTACATCGCGCCGGAGATCTTCAGCGGCCAAGGATATGACTTCGGCTGCGATTGGTGGTCTGTTGGTACTATCATGTTCGAATGTCTCATTGGTTGGCCACCGTTCTGCGCGGAGGAGCCCCATGACACCTACCGCAAGATCGTGGATTGGCCGCGCAACCTGCACTTCCCACCCGACCAGCAACTCGGCGCAGAAGCGGAGGACTTTGTGAGGCGGTGAGTCTCCCTTGCGTTGTCATGAATGACTCGTTGCTAACGAACGTTCCCTAGCCTGATCTGTGATGCCGACCACCGTCTAGGCCGTATCGGTGGTGCCAGCGAGATCAAGCAACATCCGTTTTTCCGCGGTGTCTCGTGGGATGGTCTGCGACGCATCCGTGCGCCATTCGAGCCCAAACTGCAGTCGAGCGTGGATACACAGTACTTCCCCATCGACGAGATCGACCAAAACGACAACAGCGCCGCTTACAGGGCACAAGCTGCGCAGTCTGGAGACGACGAGTATGCCACCAGCTTGCCTTTCATCGGTTACACATACAAGCGTTTCGATGCTTTCCGAGGTACGTAGAGTGCACGTCGACTGGTTGCGACAGCACACTGCACCATTGCATATCGTTTCTGCAGGCTTTGGCATCGTATACAGCATCGCCTAGGCGTTGGGCCTTATTTCTGGACTGATGTTTTATGTCGTCGTTCTGCACATCATTCGGTGGTTACCGGGAGTATTGAGGGCCCGCCAGGCTGGAATCATGCGGGCGGCCTCATGGTGTCACAGCGCAGGCATCAGCTGTGGCGGTTAGGACGTCCTTCAAATGTCTGGGGATAGCACTTCGTCACCAACATGGTGGGGAAGCATCAGATAGCTATTGGGATCCGGTGGAGTTGGGCGATAATTAAACAATACGAAACAGCACTTCGCGCTCACAAAAGGCTCGGTGATGTGTCTTGTCATCATGTCTCCTTCAGCCAAGTTGCGTACCCTAGTCTCCATCCGCACTTATTGTAAACGCAAATCCTCTCCCAAATCGCAGATAAGTCCATGCTCGTGCGCCCGAGGTCCCCCAGATCCTGAGGCCTTTTAGGTAGCATCCATATCTTGTCGTGTCTCCCAGTGTTCTCTGCAACTAGACATGCCCCATCAGGGCAGCCATAGCAGTTCCGCTCTCATCGGGCCTCGAACTGCACCATACTGCCATACCGTTAGCACTGGTCAACTACACGTCGCGCATACACCTCCACACAATCCGCCTCCACCTGTCCACCACCGCTTCCCTCGCCTTCCCTCTAGAATCCAAACTTCCTCCTCCCCAGCCCTCCTAAAGTCAAGACTCAAACTTACCGGTTTGTTCGCTGCTTGTACAGCACACGGTGCCCGCACTGTCTGCACCGAATCGGCTCGCCGCGCTTCAGCGGCACGTCCTGGTCGCAGTCGCCGCACTTGTAGTGCACTGTGCGCGCGTTGACATCAACTTGCTGCGCGGCCTCGGTGGTGTTGGCATTGTAGCCGCCGTATTGTTGTGTGGACATTTTCGGGCGTGTGGAGTTGGGGAAATCTGCGCGAGATAAAAGGCAGGCGGCGGGCGGGCGGCTGTGGGGAGGTGTCAGAAGGGCGAGTGGGCGTGTGCGGCGTTGTGAGAGTGAGTGAGCAGGGTCTCGAAGAATTATGAGGATGCCCGGCGCAGATGCACGTGCCTTATCGATAGTGGACTGGGACGCCGCGGGAGCGCTTTCACATAGTAGGTTTGGACTTTGTTAGAGAGAGCTAGCTAGGGCTGCGCTGGAAGTTAATGTTTTGCGGAATGTGCTGAGCAATCGTTGCGCTGTAGCTCACTGCAACGTCTCTCGTGTGCTCCGTTCGCTTTCGCGTGCACGTCATTTGGTGTTCGTCTGGAAGGCGCCCTGGCATGCCTCGATCTTTCGGCAAGCTGTCAGTCTCAGATCGCAATCGCAGTCGCAAGCACGAAACCTCACCGTTTCCGCAGACCAGTCCATGACGTGCCTGCCGCGTACCTTTACGATTGCCGCGCGGGCAAATAGACCACCATGTTCTCCAACGCGCTGAAGTCGTTCCAGTCCAACATCTCGGGCAACTACACCCTCAGCCCCCAGCCCACGTCTTACTCGGGCCCGTGGAAGATATACGATGCGAAGAAGAAGTCGACCGGCAAGCCGGTCTCTGTCTTTGTCTTCGAGAAGAAGTCGTTGGAGCCGCCAGGCGGCGCAGGGCTCGGTGGGCGCTCCGGCGCGTCGCAGCTGAAGCGCGCGCATGAGGAGGTGGTTGAGAGACTGAAGAAGGAAGCTAGCTCGCTGGCACGGCTACGACACCCCAGTATCCTGGAACTGGCTGAGCCAGTCGAGGAGACTCGTGGCGGCGGTCTGATGTTTGCTACGGAGCCTGTGACTGCATCCCTTGCTGGCTTGCTGCTGGAGAAGGACGAGCAAGAGAAGGCCGGGGGCGTAGGCGGTCGCCGGAGCCGCTACGTCGTTGAAGAGTCTGATGGCCAGAAGCGAAGGCGGGAGCTTGAAATCGACGAGCTGGAGATTCAAAAGGGGCTGCTACAGATTAGCAAAGGCTTGGAGTTCTTGCACGAGAGCGCTGGGTTGGTTCATGCCAATCTCACCCCGGATGCTATCTTCATCAATGCTAAAGTAGGCAATACCAATTCTTCTCTTCCACGTACTATGCTGATTGATGTGGCAGTCAGACTGGAAGATCTCAGGTCTCGGGTTCTCTACTCCCCCAGAGAACTCTACGAAGCCAACCTCCGTGACACCCATCTCCCTCTCCGAAGTTCTCAACTACGATGCTCGACTACCTAAATATGTTCAGCTTAACATCGACTATACCTCACCCGACTTCATCATGGATGGAAACGTAACGCCAGCTGCGGACATGTTCAGTCTTGGTCTTATGATCATCGCGCTCTACAACTCTCCACACCAAAGTCCATTGGAGTTTAATGGGAGTATATCATCCTACAAGCGAGCATTCTCCTCGTCTTCGTCAGTGCCGAATAGGAACAACAATTTCATGAGCTCGCAGCCACTTCCACGGGACGTCGCGAATGGAGTACTCGACCGACTGATAACGCGACGGCCTGCTCAACGACTAGATGCAAAGGAGTTCCAGCAAGCGCAGTATTTCGACAACATTCTTGTATCGACAATTCGATTTCTCGACTCCCTACCAGCGAAGACACCCAACGAGAAGTCGCAATTCATGCGAGGCTTGCCACGGATCTTGAATCAATTCCCAAAGTCAGTGCTGGAGAAGAAGATCTTGCCGGCCTTACTTGAGGAGATGAAGGACCGCGAGCTTCTTACTTTGATTCTGCAGAATGTCTTCAAAATCATTACCATGTTACCTTCAGGCAAGCGGGCTTTCACCGAGAGGGTAATCCCGAAGTTGCGCGAAACGTTCTTGAGCGCTGCTACTTCTACTGCACCGGGCGCGAAAGGTGCGGCGCAAGAACGTGACAGCTTGAAGGAGGCGGGTTTAATGGTGTTGCTTGAAAACATCCAGGTCGCGGCAGACAACGCAGGTGGCAAAGAGTTCAAAGACGACATTCTGCCAGTCATCAATTATGCGCTGGAGTCACCGACACATTCGCTTGTCGATGCAGCTCTGCGTACTTTACCAGTTGTTCTTCCAATCCTCGACTTCTCAACAACCAAGAACGAGCTCTTCCCAGTCATTGCGAGCATTTTCGCGAAGACTAGCAGCATGGGTATCAAGATTCGCGGTTTGGAGGCGTTGAAATCCTTATGTGGTGGCAGTAATGACGATCAGAACGAATATCAGAGTGACGGTCTGACTGGCATGGTTGAGGCGCCTAAAGCGAAGAGCTCCACTGTCTCTATTCTGGACAAGTACACCATACAAGAGAAGGTCGTGCCGTTACTTAGGGGTATCAAGACCAAGGAGCCTGCTGTCATGGTATGTCCCCTCTATTGCTCGATTAACAATCAGGCTAATTATCATATCAGATGGCTGCCCACGATGCCTTCAAAGCCATAGCACCACAAGTCGATGGCGAATTCCTGGCTCTAGACATCCTTCCAATCCTGTGGCAGTTCAGTCTGGGACCGTTGCTCAATCTTCCGCAGTTCCAGGCCTATATGACGTTGATCAAATCTACCTCAGCACGTGTTGAACAAGAACAGACACGGAAGTTGCAGGAATTGGGTGCTAACAGTGCAACAGCAACTACACGAGACGCTTTCATGAGCTTTGGTGGCCCAACTGCATCGAATGGGTTCGAGTCATCAAACGGTGGCGACGATACGAACTTTGAAGCACTAGTACGAGGCAACCAGGGCGGCCCAGCTGGCAGTTCAGATATGCTTGGGGGAAATGGTTGGGCCAGTGCTCCAGCCAACGCCTCGGCGTCGTCTTCCACCATCCTACCTTCTAGACCTGTGAACCGGTCGAACAATGCCTCACCAGCCCCGGCTACGTTCGCCTGGTCCACGCCACCTGTCTCTCCACCTCCGCAGACGAATCTTGTTGCACCTCAGGGAAATAGCAGAGCCATCGCGCCTGACAACAACTTCTCATCCCTCAACTCGTCTTTTCCAGCCATGAGTCCCTCCAACCCTGGCATCGGAAGTCCTACTTTTGCACAGCAACCAAGCACGCCTGCAATGGGCATGAATAGTATGATGTCGCAACCGGCGAGGACGCCTTCGTACACAGCACCCAACGCCGGCATCGATTGGAGTAGAGCAAATAATTCCACTCCAACATGGGGCAGCTCTTCGACGACAAGCACCATAGCAAGTGGCCTCTCAAACTTCTCTGCTATCGCACCGCAACCTCAGCCTCAGCGCCAAAGCAACACTGCAAGCCCGTTCTCAGCGTTCAGCATTGCACCACCTCCTTCGAAGCCCATGAACACTGGGACATTTACCATAGCGCCACCTCCGAGCTTGGGAGCAAGCAATAGAAGTACGAGTGCAAGTGGTGGGTTGAGCATGAATAGCATGAACGGCATGAGCGGTGGGAGTATGAACAGCATGTCTGCGCTGAGAGCGCAGACACAGAGCCAGCAGGGTCAGAGACAGCAAAATCAGGCATCCACCAATTGGGGGAGTGGCAGTGACAGCTTGATATAGTACAGTAATTTCATGAGGTTTATGCGACTTTGTACAAGCTTGCCATACCGATTACAGGTTCTCAAAACAACGTGCACTTTGCGATCACGCAATACCATTCTTGAAGGCAGTAGCGCTCGGATTTTAGGGTCGGAACTCAACACACATTGTCGCTGTTCAGGCCACCAACAGTAGCACCAAAAGAGCAACCTGTCAGCCGCCCGCCATACGACGCTGCCCGCGCTACTTCGCAGATCTGCAATGCAGGCAGTCATCCGCGTAAAAAGTCCCCTCAGATCAGTGCATATCTGCCGGACCCTCATCTCGAGACATCCAAGCCTGTTAAGACAAAGGCTTAGAAAGCTTTCTCGACAAGCAAAATTCGAAAGCAACAGAATGTATTGCCGTTGGCGGAAGCTCATGTCGTAATCCCTTGGGGCGGATTGCGTGAGAAAAGCCAAGCTGCAACAACCGAGCGGCCCACAGCCTTGGCTGATGCTTGCGTCCCGCTTAGCTGTGCTTGGTCCGCGGCGTGGCCGCAACGTCATGGTGTCTCTCAACGTTCGTTTGGCCGTGGCGCACGCTGTGGCAATCACGAAGAGACGGGAGTTCCTGAGAAAACTGGGTTAAGGTACCACAGAAACCGGATAGACTCCATGATAGATGTCAGAGTGGACCGTTGTTATGGGTTAACGATGTTGCCTCGAAGTGTGGCCTTGCCGGACGCCAGTAAAGCTCTGACTATTGGTCTACGTCACGCCAGCATTCGTGATAGCCTGCTGGAAGCTGGAAGCATTGCCACGTGAGGCGGCACCGGTCAACCGAGATTTGGAGAATTGGGAGGACAAACGAAAACTCAAACATTCAAGACGAATATGAATCGCGGGCGACATTGAGCGAGCTTAGATCTGTTCGAGTCGTGGTGTAATTATGGAGCCGGACGCTTGCTATGGTTCACATTTGATAGGTTGGTCGTACGAAGGAGGTAAGGCCGAACAGGGACGATCTCGTTGAACCCCCAACCAAACCCTGCACCTCGCTGCACAATCCCAGGGTTCCGCCGTCCGGCCACAGCGACTTTCACCCCGCAGGATTCCTCTAGCGCCACTAGTATTCGTTCGCTCGCGCCGCAGCATCATCTCTAGCCACGAGCCTTCGAACCGTGTGCCCCGTCCCATATTTAACTATCCCAACTCTCAACCTCTTCCTTCGATTGTTCTCCTCCATCACTCGCCATCCTAGATTGCGATACCAAACGCAGCTTGAGACCATCTCACCTGCGCCTGAACCTGCACCACCTGCACCACCGACCAACAGCAAGTGGTTAATGAGCCCACAGTCAAGTGTCCGCCGTCGTTTTAGTTACACTCCGTACAAGAGGACACTACGTTGTTTAAAATGGCGTTAGGGCTGTTCAGCTCGGCCAAAGAGGCCGATAGAAACTCTTCTACCGACGAAAAATACCACTCCAAGGACGCCGAACATGATCCAGCAAATCTTGGCGCGGGAACCAACAGACTCGCTGACCCGGGCGCAAGGCGCGACCCTGAAATGGGTGTCGACAGCGATAGCGAGGCTAGCATTATTGGCAAGCAGATGGCCATGGAGGCTGACAATGCGATCAAGTACCGTAGTTGCAGCTGGCAGAAGGTATGTCCCCGGCGGGAGCGTACTGCGCATTGCTAATCGGGTCTTCAGACTGCGGCTTTGCTTTTCTCCGAGTATATCTGCCTGGCCATTATGTCGTTCCCCTGGTCGTACTCCATTCTCGGGCTCGTCCCAGGTGTAATCTTGACTGTTGTCATTGCTGGCTTGGTCCTCTACACATCTCTGACGACTTGGTGGGTTACAGCGGTCTTGTACGATTTACAAACCTTGCTAATTCATTCAGGCACTTCTGCATGCGCCACCCAGAGATTCGCGATGTGTGTGATTTGGGCCAAATGATCTTCTGGAATCAGAAATGGGCGTTCTACTTCACCGCGGTCATGTTCATCCTGAACAACACATTCATCATGGGTCTGCACTGCCTTGTGGGCGCCAAGTGGTGGAACACCATCACTGGCCACGAGCTGTGCACCATCGGCTTTGCTGCAATCACCGCGATCATTTCGTTCATCGCCTCGCTCCCTAGGACCTTTTCGACGCTGGCGAAGATCGCGACCTTCTCCGCCCTGTTCACGTTCATCTCTGTCCTTCTGGCCGCGATTTTCTCTGGAATCGGCCAAAAGCCTGCGGGATACCCTAGTCTGGGCGAGCTCGAAGTGCACGCTGTTACTCCCTCTGGCACCACCTTTGTTGCCGGCATGAATGCGTTCATGAACATCAGTTACACCTTCATCGGACAAATCACACTCCCGAGTTTCATCGCGGAGATGAAGAACCCCAAGGACTTCCCCAAGGCGCTCTGGTCCGTTACCATCGCCGAGATCATCGTCTTCAGCTGCGTTGGCGGTGTTGTGTACGCGTACACCGGAACAAACTACATGACCTCCCCCGCATTCGGCTCGATTGCGAACGAGGTGCACAAGAAAATCGCATTCACTTTCATGGTCCCGACCATCATCTTCTTGGGTGTGTTGTACGCCTCGGTCTCTGCGCGATTCATCTTCTTCCGCATCTTCAACAACACGCGCCACATGGGCAACCATACAGTCCTGGGTTGGGCCGCGTGGGCCGGTATCCTTGCCGTTCTCTGGGTCCTGGCTTTCATCATTGCGGAGGTGATTCCCTTCTTCTCGGATCTGCTTTCGTTAATGAGCTCGTTATTCGACTCGTTTTTCGGGTTCATCTTCTGGGGCGTGGCTTATTTCCGCATGAGGAAGGAGACTTACGGCCCTAGGTTCTGGGCAGTACGTGGCATTAGAGGATGGGCAGGCTTCATCTTTAACGTTGTTCTCTGTCTGATCGGTCTCTTGTTCTTGAGCGCGGGCACTTACGCAACCATCCAGTCCATCATTGATGGTTACAAAGGTACGCTTCTCTTATCTTCTCCTCAAACGTTTTGCAAGACTAACATGAAATTACAGCTGAGAACTTTGGTGGACCGTTCAGCTGCGCAGACAATGGTCTGTAGGTAGTGTTATCTTCACATTTGCGTCATGTTTCTACCAGTAACTCAAAATGGCGTATTCGGATACGACTTGGGATATCACGGACGGGAAAATTAATATATCATAATGAGTACAATGCAAATAGATGCAACCTTTGAACAGTAATCACACAGCTGGGTCAATTGCCGAGTCCACGTGTGATTATCGCTGCAGGGCGTTCATTTCGGCTCGGTAAAGCTCGAGAAGCTATGACGTTTTCGCGTACGGCACATGCAGACATGTTAAACATCCCACCAACCTCGTCCAACTCTACTTCCTCACATACTCAAGCCCGACATTTGTTTCCACCAGCGTTCTTGCACCTTTCGCCATTATGTTCGACAACATTGACTTCAGCCAAGGCTCGCTGTGGAGTAAGCTTCCTACCCTAGGTCGAGCCACGATACCAGGAACCTGACGGTAAATAGTCTCTGCGTTCAGCATTCTGTTCAACCCTACATTCTGGAAGTAAGCGCGAGACAAACAAGTGCACGTTGTTGAGCCATGCTGACATGTGTATCAGTATCGCAGCACAAGCAGGTACAACCCCACTCGCACCGCGACCTCGCTTCCATCGATGCAGCTTCGATGGGAACCGAGAGTACCCAAAACAGTATCTAACGATGAACAGAGTACAATGGCAGAGCCCTCACAAATCTCTTCGGTGGTAACGGCCGCTACGGATGCTACGCCCTCGCCGTGAGCATCTTCTCCCTCGGTATCTTCAGAGACTACCTGTACGACCCCTCGCCAGCTTCCCCGCCTCTCTCAGGCATGAAACTAACACACCAGCTAGCTACAACGAGGCTCTCGCCGACCAGCCCACCTCCCCGCTCCTCCAGACCCCCCTCGTCAAATACGCCGCCATCCCGCTCTTCCTCACTGGCAACACACTCGTCCTGACTTCGATGTGGGCGCTCGGCGTCACAGGAACGTACCTCGGCGACTACTTTGGCATCTTGATGGACGCACCGGTGACATCCTTCCCGTTCAACGTGTCCGATGCGCCCATGTACCACGGCTCGACACTGAGCTTCCTTGCCACAGCGCTGTGGTATGGCAAGCCTGCGGGATTGCTGCTGACGGGTATTGTTGCCGGGGCGTACGCTGTTGCGCGCCGCTTCGAAGACCCCTTCACCGCGATGATCTACCAGAAGAGGGACGAGGAGAGAAAGAGGGGAAAGAAGGCGTAGGTTTTGAGGCGTTCACACGTCCGCTGCTTTTGGCCGCGTTGAAGGCACATGCTGGGCACGCGTCCAAGGCAGAAGAAACAACACATATACCGGAGGCGTACAACTCCACCTGGAGGCGCGCGACGAGGTGACGATAAAAGGCGACGATACCAGATGGTGGTGAAGAGTTCAACACGGCAGCTCAGCACAGCAGCAGTGTTTGAAGGCGACTTGTCGAGGTTCAACAGCCGGCAGCCAGAAAAGTAGTTACAGCATTGAGAACATATTGACACGTTTACGACAGCTCAAGCCCAAAGCGACAACTCCCCATGCGACACTCTTCTCCTTTGAACTCTGAGGTAAGATATTTGAAGTGACTTCTTCCATCATTGTCCGTTGCGAGTCTTCCCAGCAAAGAAGTTTGAACTGATTCTACGATTTGTACACACAGCACGAAGACCCAACATTTCATTCTAAACTTGTTCAACTTGTGCAGTTTCATGGCTTTCCTTTTTGTCTTTTTGCTTCACTTTTCACAGAAGGCAATTAACGAATGAAGTTATTGAACAATTAAATATAGAGTCTTTTGCATTAACAAGAATCGCTCTGGCGCCAATGTGATCATGCTACGACCTCGGCTCGTCATGACAGTGACAAGAAACCATCCGTCAACAACACGCCAGACACGCAGCTATGATGCCCCAAGCATGAAACAAAAGGTGGCAATATCGACTTTCTAGCAGAGCTGAGCTACTTGTACTAGCTTAGCGTTCGTACCGAAAGCGCATTTACTCCTCGGCCTCGAGAGGAGCCTCCTCGTCATACTCCTCCTCAGCATCGGAGACGGAAGCCTCCTGGTACTGCTGGTACTCGGAGACCAAGTCGTTCATGTTGGACTCAGCCTCAGTGAACTCCATCTCGTCCATACCCTCGCCGGTGTACCAATGCAAGAAAGCCTTGCGCCTGAACATGGCAGTGAACTGGTCACCGACACGCTTGAAGAGCTCCTGGATGGAGGTCGAGTTACCGACGAAAGTGGAGGACATCTTCAGGCCGCGGGGAGGAACGGAGCAGAGCGCGGTCTGGACGTTGTTGGGGATCCACTCAACGAAGTAAGAGGAGTTCTTGTTCTGGACGTTGCGCATCTGATCCTCGACCTCCTTCATGGAGACCTTACCGCGGAAGTAAGCGGAGCAGGTAAGGTAACGACCGTTGCGGAAGTCAGAAGCAGCCATCATGTTCTTGGGGTCGAACATCTGCTGGGTGAGCTCGGGAACGGTGACGGCACGGAAGGAGTGGGCGCCACGGCTGGTCAGAGGAGCGAAACCGACCATGAAGAAATGGAGACGAGGGAAGGGAACCATGTTGACAGCCAACTTCCTCAGGTCGGAGTTAAGCTGACCAGGGAAACGCAGGCAGGTGGTAACACCAGACATGACCGCAGAGACGAGGTGGTTCAGGTCACCGTAGGAGGGGTTGTTGAGCTTGAGAGTCCTCATGCAGATGTCGTAGAGGGCCTCGTTGTCAATACAGAAGGTCTCGTCAGAGTTCTCAACAAGCTGATGGATGGAGAGGGTGGCGTTGTAGGGCTCGACAACGGTGTCAGAGACCTTGGGGGAGGGCACGACGGAGAAGGTGGCCATCATGCGGTCAGGGAACTCCTCACGAATCTTGGAGATCAGGAGAGTACCCATACCGGCACCAGTTCCACCACCGAGGGAGTGGGTGATCTGGAAACCCTGAAGGCAGTCGCAGCCCTCGGCCTCGCGACGGACGACGTCGAGAACCTGGTCGACAAGCTCGGCACCCTCGGTGTAGTGACCCTTCGCCCAGTTGTTACCAGCACCAGACTGGCCGAAGACGAAGTTGTCGGGACGGAAGAGCTGACCGAAGGGGCCGGCGCGGACAGCGTCCATTGTACCGGGTTCCAAATCGACGAGGACGGCACGGGGAACGAACTTGTTGCCTGAGGCCTGCAAGGGGTCAGCACTCGCAGTCCGTCGAAGGAAAGCATGTCATTTCTGGTACCTCGTTGAAGTAGACGTTCATGCGCTCGAGCTGGAGGTCCGAAGTGCCATTGTAGACACCGGAGCCGTCGAGGCCATGCTCGCCGGAGATGGTCTGCCAGAAAGCGGCACCGATTTGGTTACCCTGTCCATTGTAAGCTGCTGTCGACAAGCAAAGGTAGTAGAGGTGTACTTACGCACTGACCGGTCTGGAGGTGAACCTGTTGCGCGAAGAGCAGATGTTAGCTGTTGTTTCATCCAATGTTGTGCTGCCTCCAGGAGAACGCGGGGTTTTGTTGACGCTCAGGAGGCGCGCCACAATCGCGACCTGTGACGGAACGACGTACAATCTCACGCATGTTGGCGGTTGGTGTGGGTAATGGGAGCTACGGAAGCTGAGGATGCGAGAAGCTGGGTAGAGGCTGGCGGTGGTGCGGGTGGAGAGCGAGGAGGAGCAGAAGAGCGGTCAATCCTAGAAGTTGTTGTCGGTTAGCCTTAGCGCCGGTCTGTGCCTCTCTAGCGTGTTTACTGCGCGAAGGCAACTACAAAACAGTACTACAAACATTGGGAGTGGGAAAAGAGGGGTAACAACATGCAATTGTGTGATCTGAACATTATTCGTGAATCTATGCCTGCTTCTCCTGTGCTGCTTGGACGCGTTAGATGCAGACGTGCGCTGTGGAAGGCGCTTCGCCAGGTTCGGTAATGGCTCAGGAGTTCCTTTCTGCTCAGCAGCCCCACCACAGCTTCCCAGGCACGACGCAACACACCATTCGGTTATAGTCTATCGTTATGTGAGACAGCAATCCGATCATTCACGACGTCTTTTTAACAGCGCCGTTCGCAGATGTGCTCGCCTTCACGACTTCAGGCATGGTGACCCAGTTTGGCCAGTACAGTTCGTACTCATCATGTCTGTAG
>JUDZ01008951.1:0-13575 GCA_000812845.1 Stagonosporopsis tanaceti | reverse complement strand
CGAGCGTTTCTTACCTAATGCGTACAGGCGCATGGTGCCAATTTCCCATCCTAGGCGCCGCTTCGGAATGAAGAACCCTCAAGATACGCGGCAATGTTTGCTTTACTATCGTCGCGCAAGATTCACGAACAAAAGGTCCGACATATACCGGTACTTGGTTCAACGGGCGGACACAATCTACGAGACCACAAGGTATCTCTTCGCCCCACACCTTGGCACGGCCCGACAAAGAAAAGCACTATCATCTTCCCAACGGTGACCCAGATTATGGCCTTCACTAGTCGCAGAAGATTTTCTATGTTGTATAGGTATCTGTCATTCTCAGGCTGCGTGGCTGTGTCACGAGAAGGTGGAGTGCTGGAATCATGTTGTAGATCACGTGACTTTTGGCCCCCAGCCTCTCCCGGCCAGTATTCTGCCAAGGTCACTCTACATAGAGCACCCAATCACGGTTCTCTTCATTTGTCAATTAGAGGCATTATAGAGAAGCACTTCGTATGTCCAAGGACATGAGGGGCTGCCTCGTGGGCATGGCAGCCGATTCTCCGTCTCACCTCAGCAGTGGGCAGCCTTACAATCGAGACGCACGACGTCAGCAACCCTGTGCAGGCACACTTTAGTCGCAACAACAGCTTCTTTTTCGTAAGGTGTTAAGATTGCTCCACCATGTCTTCCCTGTCTTTCGAACAAACAGTCCAGCAGGCTGTGCAGCCAAGTCCAGATCGCCTCTTATCTGGAGTGGCGCTTGCAGCAGCTTCAATCAGAGAAGGTGCGAAACCAATAAAAATATCAAAGTTATCGTGTAATTCACGAACTGATCGTCGCGGGCAGATGTACCAGACTACCTGGCAGCGTACGGCACTTTGAAGCCTTCCCCTTCGCCCGCAGTAACCACAAAAACGGTCATGTGGATGGCATCATGCGTCAAGTTGGCTACCACAATTGCGGCGCTACAGTGCGTCGAGCGCGGACTCTTCTCACTAGACTCCACAGACGACATCGAGCGCCTCCTACCCGAGTGGGCGAACCCTGAAATCCTCTCCTTCGACGGAGATGCCAAACCTATCTTAACCCCAGCGAAAGAAAAAATCACCCTAAGACGCCTACTAAACCACACGAGTGGCCTGATCTACGACTTCATGCCTCCCCTCCTCCAATGGCGCCAGTCGCGCAACGAGGCGTGGCAGTCCATGCGCGGCCCAATCCAAGAATGCTTTGTGCACCCGCTCATCTTCGAGCCGGGCTCAGCTTTTGCGTACGGGCCTAGTCTCGATGTCGCTGGGCTGATGGTCGCGCGAGCGAACAAAATCTCCCTCGAGGCTTACATGCGGCAGAACATCTTCGACGTGCTGGGGATGCACGATACTTCGTTCCATGTGTCACACAACAACATCGCGGAACGACTGATGCCCTTGTCGGCTCGATCGTCGCCTGATGGGCCGCTAGAGGAAGTCGATCCTGAGAAGTCGATGTTGAAACAGCCTGTGGACGCGAAGGACGAGTACGGTGGTGCGGGATTGTTTGGCACAGCGGAGGATTACCTCGAGTTGCTGAAATGCATTCTAAGAGACGATGGGAGGCTGCTCGCGTCTCAGAGCGTGGACATCATGTTCCAGCCGTCTCTATCGCCTGAGTCCAAGGAGGCTTTGCACAACGTCCTCTCTATTCCGGATATGGCGAAGATTATGATTCCAGGCGAGCCTCTTGTCGGCGCTCCGGGGGGTGGCGATTGGAACCATAGTCTTGGTGGGCTAATCGGTCTCCACGAAAGCGATGATGGATTTGAGTCGCAGTGGTTACAATGGGTGGGGGGCCCTAATCTCAAGTGGTGGATTGACAGGAAGGGCGGAACTTGCGGATTCTATGCCACGCAGCTATTCCCTCCGGGCGAGTCAAAGGCTGTCCATCTGCAGAAGATGTTCCAGAAGGAGGTGGTGAGGAGATTCCAGGCGTGAATGCACGTCGTTGTATCTCGATGAAAGTCACCATTTATAGTCATCAGCTCAATCTGCTATCCACGCAAACCGACGCCTGCACCTGCTCAACGGATAGTCTTCTCTGATATCTTCCCTATCTTCCTCCCTACGGCAACACATACCCTCCATCGATCAAATAATCACTCCCCGTCACATAACTACTTGCCTCACTCGCCAAAAATAGATAAACCCCCTTGATCTCCCTCGTACTCCCCTGCCTCCCCAGGGGAATCATCCTCAACCCCTCGGTGATGACCTTCGGGCCAGCGCCCATCTTCGTATCAAAGAACCCAGGACTCACCACGTTCACTCTCGCAAACTCCCTCCACTCGCGCGCCAAGCTCTTTCCCATGTGCGTGATGAACGCCTTGCTGCCGTTGTAAATCGGCTGGTCGACCGGCACGTTGACAATGTGCGAGCTGATCGAGCCGGTGAGGATCAAGTTGCCGAAGCCCTGGCGCTGGAAAATGGCGCCAGCGTACTTGGCGCAGTAGACGGGGCCGTCGACGTTGACGGCCATGAGGTTGCGGTACGAGTCCAGAGATTGGGCGAGGAGGGGTTGAGAATCCCCGGTCCCGGCGTTGGCGACGAAGACGTCGACTTTGCCGAAGTCGGAGACGACTTGGTTGAGGGTCGATTCTACGGCGGTGGGATCTGTGATGTTGACGCTGTAGGCTTTTGTTTGTACGCTGTATTGGGAGGCGAGGCGCTCTGCGCGCTTCTCGGCTTCAGGGTTGCTGCATTAGCCTGTTAGCAAAACTACTCTGCTGGTTCTAGATGCTGGCGCTGAAGCGAGAAGACATACGAATTATACCATAACGCGACGTTGCCGCCAGCTTCGGCCATTGCGTCCGCAACTGCGCCGCCGATGCCCTCTGCGGCGCCAGTGACGACAATGACTTTGCCCTTCATGCTGAACTGCTCAAGCACATTGGAGGGACCTGAGGGCACCGGCTTGGGAAAGCCTGCGCGCGGCGTTTGGCATTCTTCGATGGACATAGACATGATTGCGGTATTTCGATGCTCAATTCACGGTACCCAAAATAAGATTGAGATCAGAAGGGTGCAGCACTAAAGACTGTTATATACTCGCAGAACTCAATGGCGCAACGGAAAAAAGTGGCGATCTCGGGTCTCAGTGCTCCAAGACATTGAGGCTCTTAAGAGCCCTAGTCAGCCCCGCGGGTCGGCGACGTCACCGACGCAATGTTTGCTTGATGTTGCGGACTTTTGTCGTCCGACGCTGGCGGGGCGGGTGCCGTATTGAGGGCTGTAGTGGGGTGGTGTGGGGTTGGCGGACGCTCGGCTGACTTGCCGAGTTCTCCCCCCGAACTCAACGGGGAAGTTATCTGAATTCAAGTTGCTGTACACATGCACAGGCGCAGTATATACCGTGTCGTGTCAAATGCATATAGTTGTGTGCTCTACTCAATGTTAAGAACAGCGGTTACGGACTCTCCAGCAAAGTCGCGCCCATTTTCTACTCTTACCGATCTTAGGATGTCTCTCGTGTTGCGCAGAAGGCGGAATATTAGCACGACAAGTCTCTAGCCGCGTTAGAGTAGCTATGTGATATTCGATATGTTCTCAGATTACCCGCCCTCTGTAATAGTCAAAAAGCTGATTTTTGCCGTCAATTGTTGCTCAGTCCAGCTTATACCACTTTGCTACGAGCGCCTCTCTCAGAGTTGGGGTAATTCTGAGGTCCACAGGTCATTCTTGCAGCTATATCAGAAGACTGAATGGTCTGGTACGATCTATACAAACACGATCAATCTCACAATATTTTGCAAGCTCACCCGGCTCATTGGCTCTGTTCCCATATTTGATGTGTCAACCGCTTCCATCTGGAACTCTAATCAAACAGAACCCTCAAGTCTCATCTGGCTCCTGATTCCTCCCTTGCAGGTGACTGCTGGCGCTTATGTGCGGTGCTTCAGTATCATTTCTGCGTTCCACTCCCAGCACCGTAGCGTCAAGATGCCGGCCCTTCCTGTCCTTCCTGAGAAAGATCACCTCCCAAGTTAGTATCTGTGCTGAGGTCATCGAAACCCAAGGCGTTGCGGTACATGGCGTCAGTATGCTGTTCAGGCGTGACAAAGGGCTGGGAAGGTGTCTAGAAGAGGGCACTGAGCGCCGTTTGCCACGGTGACAGCAATCTCTTCTTGAACCATGTGTAGTAGAGATGGTATTGATACCAAATGCACATCTACAGTCCTGATCCTGCTTTAATCCTGCTTATTCCTCTCTTTCTCTTGCTCACTCTCTCTGGCTGCACTTCCACTCCCGCTACTCTCCTCACTCCCAGCACTCTCCTCATCCTTCCTCTTATCCTGCATGATATCAGGCGCAGGCGCAAACTTGCTCTTGGCACGAATCTTCTTGCCATACAAGTAGAAGAATACCGGCATCGGCGCCAGAACCACGGCTACACAGCCGACTAACGTTGCGGCCCACTGAATGCCCATGCCCTCAAACATCTGCGTCGCGAAAAGGGGGAAGATGCCGCCGAAGATGGAGCGCATGAAGGTGTTGGCTGCAATGGCGGAGGCGGCGAACATGAGGTAGGCGTCGACGATGTAGTTGAGGAGAGATAGGAAGATGCTGAAGATGCCGAAGCCGGTGAAGAGCCCGGAGAGGACGGGGACGATCCAGTGCACGTTGCCAGAGTAGCCTGTCCAGCCGAACCTGCAAACTTGTCAGCGTAATTCCGTGTCCACAGTAAGAAAAGACATACCAGAAAAGACCACCAGAGAACAGCACGCCACCTATCATGCTGATGGGCAGTCGCCACTCAGGAACGGGGATATTGTTGTTGGCTTGGAGCTTCTTGACGTAGGTAGGGTTGGTCAAGACAACAACAATGAAGGCAATCAGTTCGCCTGTTATCATGCCGAAGTAGGCGAGGCCTGAGACACCCGACGACCAGCCGTAGACGCCTTGGAACACGAGTGCGTACGCGGTTAGGACTACAGAGCATTAGTGGGAAACCGCCGATTTGAAGCGAGAGTGGAAGATACTTACAAAGGTACAGTAGTCCGTAGATAAAGGACATATAAATGGTGATGAGAAGAACAATAGGCTCAGTGAAGAGGATACGCATAGGCCTGCTGACGTTCTTGATGAGGAGTTCCTTGAAGTCGACTTCAATCTCCTCTTGTTTCGCGTGCAAACCCCAATTCTTGGTTCGGCGCCTCAACTCAGAGGCCTTGGAGATGAGTACCACGGGGGGGTATGTTTCCTCGAGGATGAAAAGCAAGAGTCCGAATGTCAGGAAGCCCATGAACGAGCTGATGTACATGGTCCACCGCCAGCCGAGATACGATTCGGTGATGAATCCGCCGATGAACGGGGCCATAAGAGGTCCTAGGCATTCGTTAATACTGTCATACTTGCGCATCACTGCATCTACGTACCCATGAATACTGTTGCACTGAAGACGGCAACCGCAAGACCACGGACCTCATTGCTGAACATGTCTGCAAAGACAGCAGCGACAATAGCGAGGGGCGAGGAGCCGCACAGGCCGGCGAAGAACCGGCAGATCATGATGGTCTGAATGTCCTTTGCAACCGCAACAGCGATGGTGAAGATGGAGAAACCAAACGCCGCAATGACAAGCGGTGGGCGACGGCCATACAGCTCAGAAACAGGAGCCCAAAGAAGCGGCCCAAAGGCGTAGCCGAAGACGAACAGACTTGTGCCCAGTGTTCCTACTTCTCTGCCAACACCAAACTCGGCCGCAACAGGCGCGGTGGCGCTGGAGAAGATGGACGAGCCCATACTTGCACTTAGGGCATCAAACGCTAGTATGACGGCCATGGTGAGCTTTTTCTTTGTAGTCCAGTTCTGGGCATGCAGCGGGTCATCGTGACCATCGAACTCAACAACGTACTCCTCACGGTCTGGCAGCAGTGGTGGATAGGGCTTGCCCGCACCCATACTCGGTAGCGGCCTTTCGGTTCTGCTGCCAGTCAGAGTGCGCGAGAGACGCGAAGGCACCTGCGTGGCGCCAACGGTGCCGGCATGCTGGCTGCGGTGTGTCTCGATACGGGTAATGGCCACGGGATGGCGCTCAGTGGGATGGCGTTGCAGGATGGTCCCGTTGGACTGCTGCGTCGAGTCGGTGTAGCCCCGTGGCCGTGTGCCTGTCGACCGCGCAGTGCGAATTTCTTCGAGGCGGGCGCCTGGCGCGGTGCTTCGTGAGCTGGTGGAGCTGGACGACGATGACGTCGTTTGGCGCGATAGCGGTGCTTCCTCCTCTTCAACCTTCCCGCTCAAAGGCGATGCCAGCGGGGGCTCATGAGCCTCTGATGCTCCCTGCACCGGCTCCGCGTCTACTGAACGCCCATTCGCCTCAGCGTTCCGCACAATCTCTTCGTATGTTGGGTCGCGGCCATGGTGCTCGTAGTATTCGCGGCGGAATTGGCGATTGGGATCCCAGTGCGAGAAGCGGTCGGGCGATGCGTTCGCCTCGTTGCGCAGCACGTTATAATCTGAGTCCTGCATTCCGTCTTCACGAGGATGTTGCAGTGGCTAGGAGTATGCAGATCGCAAGAAAATAAACACTGTGCCGGGTTCGTCGGGCGCTGACGTCGCTGATCGGTGGATGCGTGGGTGGCACTCGGTGCTAACGCGACCGGACTGCCGTAGTGTATTGCTTGTCGGTATAGGGCCACGGTACTTCGAGAGTCTCTGATAATTGCAGCTGCTACCGCAGGAACAAGATGAATTTCTTGAGCATCTTTGTGGGCCTCAATGCCTATAGCTTTGAGTGTGCCGGCCGCGCTTTGTGTCGGCAATACAAAATTTTGTCTGTTTGCGACCGAGCGCGCTCAACAGCTCCATCGTCATCGCATGCTCCTACCTGTTACTAACGCCGAATTCTGGTGAGTAAGCCATTTGGCGGCCGAGGGTAGCGTCGACGGTGAATATTCCCGGGCGTACAATCGGCCTCAGACGTGGATAAGAGTTGGAGCTTGGAGCGGGAACAGAAAAACGTAGTTACGTCATTGCGCTAAAGCGCTAGGTAAGCAAGCCTCAGTGAGTCGTCACTTCGTTCGTACAAAGGCTCTCAGGCGTAGACGGCAAATCACTGCTACATATAAAAAGTCAAGCGTCGACGGAAGTCTTCAGTGAATGTTGAGCAAGCATCGTGCAATTCTGGGAGGTGTTGGTAGAGCTACATGTTGTTTTCAAGTGCGCAAGATTGGCAGCTTAACACGGGCTTTGCGGTTTCATCGGCATGTCTGGCTCTCAACAGCTTGGATGTGGTGACCGAGACACATACATTGTGAAGCTATAATTGATTCTCGCGTAGTCATAAGTTCGCGTTCTATTGAGCACCCACAAGTTTCTTCCCCTTCTTCTTCGACTCCAGTAACCCATCCCTCCAATCCTCAAGATCATCCAGTGCACGTTGCGGATCCTTCTTCCTCATGAGGAGATAACCCTGGATCTCAGCAGGCGAAAATGCGTCAGCGGGCAGCTGCTCTGCGAACTTCCGTGCCATCTTTCCCAGCACCTCAGGATCAGTAATCTTCGAAACTGCCCAGAGCTTGCTATTTGGCAGACGAGCACCCTTCGCTTGCTCTTCTGATGTCGTGCTATACATTCGCAGGAAGGTCTCGTGGATCTGATCGCTGGTGGAAAGCGTAAAAGCTACCTGGAGGTCTACGCGTCCGGGACGGATCAAGGCGGCGTCAAGTTGCTCAGGCGTATTCGTGGTCATGATAAGAACGTGGCCCTATGATACTGTCAACACTCACAACTTTTACAGCGTCGGAGTGACTTACCTCATGCGCAGCGGCGCCATCGATGACGTTGAGCAGCGCGCTGAGACTAATGGATGATGAAGAGGTTTCGTTCTTGACCGCAGGTTTGGGGGTCGAAGCGGAGTCGGAGCTGGTGGCATCTGACACTTCTACAAGCACGGGCTCTTCTTCACGCTTGAGACCGGCGCTGTCGACGTCTTCGAGGAGCACGATGCAGCGGTCTGGAAGAGAATCGAAGAGCGAGCAGAATTCGGACTCGGTCAGATCCTTTTCGTTGAGTGAGACGCAGTATACATCCAGTCCGAAAACGCCTGCCAGTGCAAATGAGAGAGAAGTCTTGCCTGTACCGGGCGGTCCATGAAACAGATACTGTGATAGAAGTCAGTCAAATCACTTCGGAGTGCGAGAACGTCGTGCTTACCCCTCTTCGGTGCGGGATACCGCGAGCCGCATACCACCTAGCAGTGGCAGGGTGCAGATACTCGTTGATGTCTTGTACAATATCATCCTTTTGCTGCTGATCGAGAGATACTGTGTGCAATGGGCGAGAAGGTCGGCAAGACTGTCGACTCCAGTAGCGGCCGCTGTTGTTCAACGCACGGTAGACGCTGGTCATAGCTGTTTCTTGACTGATCTTCCACTGCCTTATATGAGCTAGCAGGTCTTTGACAGGCTGAGCGGTGCGTGAATAACAGTAGATCTCGAGTATTTCTCTCTGGTACGAGCCCCCTTCATCTTTCACAGTCGAGCGGACAACCCTGAACTGGCGACCATCATGGTAGAAGGTGTCGCTACCGTAACTTGGCTCGTATCGCGGCATTGGAACCTCATACTTGTAGATACCTTGCTCATCTTGCGCACTGTCGTCTTTGTTGTTGTTGTCTATGTACGCTGTGACAGCTTTCAACTTTCTGCCAGGCTTCTTCGCTTGCTGTTCAGCCAGCCAGGCCTTAACATCGTCAAACAAAGCGTCGTCGTCATTGACCTGGATGGATGAAGAGTAGTATTGGTCGAAGTAGCCAATTACTAGGTCGTAAAGATATCGCCACACGGTGTGGCAGCCAAAGACCAGTGCCCATCCAGTCACCTACAGTCGGGATGCTGCATTAGCAAAGTTGAGTGTCTGCATGGAAGTCACCTACAAGAACTCCGATGTCGATGCCGAGCAATCGAAACGCGAGCTGGGAGATCGTGCTATACCCAGGAACCACCAGTTCAAGAAGTGTGGACGGTAAGCTTGTGGCCGTGGCGTTTGCTGCGTTCAGGTCGAACTGCAGGCTTTGGAGGCGAGTGAAATCCATGATCACGGGCGTCTGATCAAAGAAGTGCCTCAAAGTGACCTGCGTGCAGTGGCTCTGTTATTCTGATACGTGATTGAAAGCGGCGGCTCAGACGAATTTAATAGAAGGGCTTGCTGTGGAATCGGATCAATACGTGATTGTTTCCAGGCAGCAATGAGTCACAATGGTCAAGTCTCTCGTAGAGGTGAAGCCCTTTTCACCGTCTCTCTGCAGCGGAATCGAGGTCAGAGCCTCATGTCGCGCTGAACTAGCGCAAGGCTGCGATGCAAACTCAGGCAGTGTAAGAGGTGGCTGTGTACCTACCAGACCAATCGAAAGGCCGAAGGCGATACTTTGCGGCGCTTCTTGAGCCCAAAAGGGCGGACTCTCAGCCATTGCAGGCCAGCCACGACACCGTGCGTCATTGTCGTGAGCTGGGCGCTGCCTGCGAAAGATGACAGCGACGGTGTAGGGTTGTTGAGTGGGGCGCGGCGGCATTGCATGTTTGTTGCGTTGGCGTTGGCGGGGTTGGCAAGTCGCGAAGACGACGCGTAGGGAGCTCACGGAATCACCATCAACACAGAGTTCCTCCACCATTTGGCAATTAACGAAACAACAATCTCATGTCGTCTCAACGTCCAGTATACTCCATAGAGTTGTTCGCAGTGGCCTCCGTGCCCGACATTGTGCGATCCCTGTTGTCGAACGTTGTACAGCCTCATGATAGGCCGTGATACGGCCCCCAATCCTTCGAATTGAGACTAATCTTGGCGCAGCTCTGGTTGATCTCTTTACATCTGACAGCGAACACGATGGAGACGACCAAGAGCGGACATCTGTATTAAAGCTTGCATTGCGTGAATCTAGTATGTCGCACTTACTGGCCGCAGCTCGTCGCGATTCCCAGAGTAGAGGAACTTGGACAATGCTCTCAGACCCCAACGCCCTTTCTGCTGGGCACCTCTCACCACACGACACCTGGGCGCCGAATGACACACATAGAGAAGAGTCCGCAACACCCCACAACCCCAGCGATCTCCATGCTCCCCATCCACCGACGGGAACGCGAACCGCCGAGCACGACGCACTGTTAGACGCGCCCGCGACGAACGCCTCACAAACATGGGACGAGAGAACGAATGCGCAGCGAGGAATTGAAGGATCATATCCATTGCCACATGACCATTATGGCGAGAAGCAACCAGCAGGCGATTGGAGGCCCTATTCGTTGCGACCGGCTTTCTTAGGTGCTATGGCTTTCCTCTCACTAGCTCTAGCTGTTGCGTTGGCCGTTGTCTGCTGGTATTCTGCCAACAACAACGGAATGCGAAAGGATACAAACACCGCTGGACTGTTAGTGGCGAGGCGGTACCTGCCTACCATCCTTGCCGTGTTCTTTACCCAAATGCTCGTCATTGTGTCGAACGACATCAAGCGGACAGAGCCGTTCGCGCGATTAGCACGTTCTGAACAACTGGACGTCAAAGATACCTTGTTGTATACGCCCAAAGCTTGGTGGAGCATGCTTCGCGAAGGTTGTGTACGGAAGCGCAATTCTGGACGGGTTGGTTGGGTCCTGGTGTTCTCCTCATTGGTTACCGGCATTGGTATACTCGCAGTGTCAACTCTTTCATCCTCTCTGCTTGCTTCGGAGCCAGTTGTACTTCGTCTCGGGGTGGACATGCAGCGGTTCAATCCAGTCCCAATAGCTTTGGAACCTCGGCGGGAAGTATACCTCCGCACCACAGGTAGCTTCCTCTTTAACGCATCTACTTCAATGTGGGTGTCGGATGATCACGTCGTATCACCTTTCGGCACTGCGGACCTTCGCGACTACTCAGACTTTCTTCCCGAGGGCAATTGGGAAATGGAAACCAAGGTTCTGCAGATGGACTCGACCTGTAAGTCGATGCAGTTCAAGGACTTCGAAAAGATATGGCGCGAGAAGGCCACCGAAGTCTACGATCCGCCTGGTCCATTCATGTCCTTCAACAGTGCATCATACAGTGTATACGAAGAGGGTTTTGTGGTTCAGAACACCTCAGGGAATTATTTTGGATTTAGTCTTGATTCCGACGATGGCTGCCATGTTCGAGTACTTGCTGCTCTAAACACTCGTGGACGACATCGGATCTTACCAGATGGAGGTCTCTTATGGACGAATATGTCTTCTTCCTACATAACATACGACCAATGGGCCAAAGGACGTGGAGTCCCCGTCTACTCGAGTGCCACGGAGTGGTCGCCTGAGGACCGTGGAATATTGTTCGACTTTTCAGACAATTGTTTCGGTCGCAACCTGCTGATGGTTACTACCCCATGGGAAGATGGCAGGAGCCGCGAGATGGAAAGAGAGGGCTTCCAGGTCCGGGCGGAGATATGCACACCACGATACTTCGAGGTCATGACCAACGTCACTGCGTCGGTGACACCCGAAGTTAGAAGCGTCACTGTGAACAAAGACTTTGTTCGCAGTCATCGCACTGAAGTATCGAACGAGATACTTGACATTGACAAAGTCCAGGAGTTCACCTTTGGGCGCGACAGGCTGGGCTATCTTACCCGAGCGAGGACCCTTAACTGGAACTACGCTTACGAGGGCTTGAGCGAAGCCCTGTCAGCAAGGTACTCTTTCGACACCGGAGTCATGCTTGAGAGTGATACTCTTACGGACGAAGCGGCTAGGTTAAATAAGAGGTTCTTTGGTGAACTCCTATTCTCCGCAATGACAGAACAAAGACCAGAGGTACTCAAATCCTTTCCAGGTAAAGGTACGCACATCGAACAACGCATTGTAGTGGTTACTGAGACTGCTGCGACTTTGTCGATACTCCTTCTTCTCTTCTCGTGCTACCTACTGTATCTCTGCCTGACAGAATTGACTCACCGTCGGCCTCTGAACCTCAGCAGCGATCCAGCTACTACGTTTGGGTGTGGTGCCTATTTGCAACGCAATCCCAGTACCTACAAGCTATTGGGGAGAGCGCAAGCTCATCGCACAAAGCCCCACGGGTTTGAGTCGTCCGAGTCTACTCAATATGCAGGATATCAGCTAGACAAAGCCCCGCAAGTCGGGATAAAAGGATACACAGGTACGTTTTGCAGTTTCAAAAGCTCAGACCAAAACTGATAGCGAAACACATAGCTATCAACAAAACAGAGAAACCTGTTTTACAGACCTGGAAGCCAGCTGCCGTACGGACATGGCCAATGCTCGCTTTACTCCTCGTGTTCGTACTTATTGCAGTGGCAATAGTCGTATTACAGAGCTTTGCGTCCAAGCAGCTGCTCTATCGATCTGCCTTTGTCTACCAGCTAGATCTGCGTGCATTCAACGCGAGATTTTCGCCTCAGTCTGTCCTTGCTACTCTGCTTGCGGTAGGTGTATCAATGTGGTGGGATACCATTGACAAGACGTTCCGCACTGTTCAGCCTTTCTTAACTATGTCGGCCTCTGCTGTTGATGTCCGTTACGGAGCAGCTCTGTCTTATCAGGCTTCCTACTGGCTTTGGGCGTCGATCAGAGCGGCAGTGAATAGTCACTGGCTACTATCCCTAGTCACCTTTGGCACGACTTTATGTCAAGTTCGTAAGTGCTTTCTTTCTATTGTAGACATAATAGCTGAGCCAACAGAGCTATCTGGCGGCCTTGAAAGGGATTGGATGTCTTGTGAGATGCTGACCTGCTTGTCTCCTTTTCGAAAGATTAGCCACTCTCTGGGCATCGTCGTAGCCTGAAACAATCCGAAATGATGCTTACACTGTGTAGTCATTGTTTCCATGGCAGCCATGTTTGAACGCGGCCCCGGTATCGCCACTACAGTAGCATACGTCAACAATACCCACGCCATTCGACAATCGCCTTTGACGTACAATCACTCTACAAACCTTTTGAATCCTCTGGGTCGTAATTATGGCAGTCAAGGACCGTTCCTTCAGGACGCTATGCGCATTGCCACAAGCGATTGGTTGTATAGCGCTCTGGATCAGATAACTTTAGACGCTCCTCAGCCAGCCTGGAGTCAAGACGGCTGGAGCTTCACCCCTGTTGATGTGGAAAATCTGCCGTCGGTTCGAATTTCACGCTCAAACGAAACTGCTGGTCCAATACTTGTCTCGGCCGCCAATTCGACCCTCACGACGTCGGCCCTACGGGCGCGACTGCAGTGCGAAGGCGTGGAGACCAAGAATCCTTCTTGGTTCCAAAAGAACGAGAATGACCTGTTTCCAGGTGAGAACAGCACCGAGGCTGATAACGTAAGAAATACGCTTCGTCACGCCGGTTATATACTTCCCCAAACAATCTTCAATGGCTCCGTCCACGAAACGTCTACGTTCTCGAGAACATCTAAAATCCAGTGCTGCTCCAATGATACAGACCCTGACGGTCGCGCAGCTGTTGGCTACTGGTCTCAGATGAACACTTCTGCTTGGTGGGGATTTGAAGCAACTTTGGGGCCGTCTGGTTGGGTCGAGTTCGGCCCTGATATTTGGCCACCAAATTTTGCGGTGAAATGGATTGTCGGACCTACGACAACGTCAAAC
>JUDZ01008950.1:0-13538 GCA_000812845.1 Stagonosporopsis tanaceti | reverse complement strand
CTTTTTTTTTTTTTTGATTGTTCGCTTTTGTTCATGTCGCAGACTTGCATTGAGATGTTGGAACAACGGCGGCGTGGGCGACAGGGGCTTGTCGCGGGGGTATAATGCATCGCTACTCATGCTCGAAATGTTGAGATTCCCCATCCTACTCGAAGAAGCCTCCATCACTGTCCTCGTCCTCCACCTCCCTCGCGGCTGCTCTTGCCTCGCGTCGGTTCTTGGGGATTTCCACCGGCGCATACGTCTTCTTGGGTGGTGCCTCTTTCGCAACCTTGGTCTTGGCAGATTTGCCCTTCTTAGGTGGTGCGCCGGGTATCTCTTCTCTGCTCTTGCTGTTCCTCAGCGCCTCCAGTGTGCCTTCTTCCATAGCCTCCTCGACCATTTTCCACACCATGACATCACCCTTTGGCCCATCGACTTCCTCCAGTTTGGCTTTCGCTCCGTCGCTTTCGTCTGTCTCTGCGGTCTTGGTCTTCTTGGACGTGGGGTATAGTGAAGAATAGGGCTTCATAAGAGGGTATGATATGGCGTAGTTGACGTCAACTTCGGCGTTGTGCAGCTTCTTCTGCAGGGCACTCTTCTCCTCTTCGTCCTCGGCGGCGGCGAGCTCTTTCTTGACGCGCTTGAGTATGCGGGTCGCTTTCTGTCGGTCTGCGGATGTCAATACACACGGACTCAAAAAGATTGCACATGCACCTACCAAAAAACCTGACTTGATGGTACTTTCCAATCATCTTCTTCCTGTACTCGGTTTCCCTCGCCCTCATCGTCTTCTCCTCCAGCTCGTGCTCGCAGGCCTCCAGCTCCCTCTCGCGCTCTATCCGTGCGCTCGCCGACATCTTGTGCTTAGGAACGTTGTCAACGTGCGCGAGGAAGCGCTTCAGATCTCGTATGCGGTTCTTGAGCGCATTCGCACTTGCGCCGTACTCGGAGTCCTGGTCTTTCGCGGCATTGGGGCGCTTATGTCTTGTTCTGCTGGCATTGGGGAAGGAGCGGGGCTTCTTTGCGGTGGTCGGATTTGAGGCTTCGAGGCCGCCGGCCTCTTCGTGCTTGCGCTTTTGAGACATGTCTGTGTGTGCGTTCGTGAGGCTTGAAGGTTGTAGATTGGAAAAGTTCAGGCTTGCACGCTCGAGCGTCGCTGGAAAGTTTTAGCGGGGCGCTTACCCTTCTTGGATAGTGCGAAGGTGCGGCAGGGATCACGGCGCGCGTCGATCACGTACACCCTCGAACGATAGTGCATCTACATTGAACGCGCATGGATCCAATGCGACTTCCTCGACACCAGTCTGGGATCCGATAATCAAGGACCGATGCGGCCCATAAGAGCTAGTACTTGGTTCCACAATCCCAGTGACACCTCGAGCGTGTGACCGATAACATGGAAGCCGCAATCAGATGGTCGCCGCACTCCACACCGGACCAGCCGCGGTTCTTGATCATCGATGTCGCAGGCAACCGATTACGACTATGCGAGATTGAGGATTTCGAAGGGCCAAAGGTCAAATACCGCCAGCTACTGATCCGCGACAAGCTCCCCAACTACACCGCATTTGACTGGTCGAAGAAGGATCCTGATGTTGTGGCTATTGGCTCAGCATCTGGCGAAGCCCACATCGTTCAGCTAGACCCGGACAAGCCTGAGGGCGAGTTCCTACATGCATTTCCTATCAGGCATCAGAGGAAGTGCAACTCCATTGCTTACAGTCACAAGAATCTCCTCGCCACGGGGCTGGACAGGGTGAGGAATGATGTCTGTCTCAACATCTATGATATGAATGATGCAAGATTCACGAGCAAGGAGGAGCCATATAAAAAGCTCGCAAGCTCAGAGGCCGTGTCCAGCATCAAATTCTTCGAGGGCCAGCCGGATACGCTTCTTGCGGGTGTACAAAGGCAGTACGTCCGCATGTACGATCTTCGAGGTAGGATCAACGAATGACATCCGGCGTCTTTGCAAGCTGATTTGCTGTAGACTCTGGCTCACAAGGGGTTGCAAACATTCAGACCAAGCAGGTCCACAACATAGCCATTGATCCACTCGACGAGAATTACTTCCTTTCAGCGGGCACTACAGGCGACCCCACCGTAACCGTGTGGGACCAGCGAATGATCAGACAGCGCAATGATGCCAACGGCGCCATCCTCGAGTTCAGACCGATAGTCGATAACAGTCAGCCTGCAAGTATTTGGAGTTTGCGATACTCCGGAACCAAGAAAGGCACTTTCGGCGTCCTGGCCAATACGGGAGAGTTCAAGATAATGGAACTCGCTCAGCATTCGCATCAGCTGGAGACATTGAAGTCGACCTCCGATTCTTTCGTAGCTCGAGCCTGGTCGTTACCATTCTACACAAAAGTCTCACATCATCTGCGCCACCCGTGGCATAGTAGAGACTTCCCGCAAAAGCAAAAGGACCGTGTGATGGCGTATGACTTCATGGCCCAAGGCAGTCCTTTGGATGGACAGTGCGCTTTGGCATTGCATGCAAATCGAGAAGTCGAGGTCATCAAGGTACCGCCGCCCGCGCCACGCATCAACGTGAGCGCTCTTGGGGAGATCTACAAAGACCGCACCACTATTGCCAGACCCAGAAGCCGCCATGGCACAGTAGCGGAAGATCTGACCGAGATCCAAGACGAGGCGTTTAGCAGGAAAGGCGGCCGTGGTCCCGCTGATCTGAGCGAAGACCTGGATGGACTTGAAATAAGTGATTATCAGCAGCCTGGGCTACGACTGCGTGAGGACATCCTCAGGCTAGCATATCCGGACGTGAAAGTCCCTCTGGCCGATTATCTTGCGTCCATGCAAGGCGCGAAGCGACGTTGCCAAGAAGGCTACTCTCTAAGGTGTGCCCAGAACAGGGCCATTGTTGCGAACGACCCATGGCTTGCGGATGTGTGGACATTTGTAGAGCGCATGGACATACATGCCTTGCAGGATGGTATGGTGGGCAACGGCCTCGAGCTCAATTATCTTGGGATCGAGTCCATCTGGAACAATGACCTCGAAATGTATGATGATCGTCGCATTGATCCCGATGCGAACACAAGCCAGACCATGTTCCGAGACGCAGTAAAGGAAATCGTGGAAACCAAGGAATTCCCTCTGTTTGAAGGTGTTGAGACCAAGCTTCCCGAGAACAGGCAACTATGCTTGAGTCTGTGTGGATGGCCACTCGACAAGCAGGGTGTACAGGATAGCTGCGAGAACCTGATTGCTGATGGTCAGGTCCTGAAAGCTGTTGTTCTTGCAGTCTTCCAGGGCCACAAGGACATCGCATTATCGCTGCTACGTACGGCACTGCAACAGGGCAAAATCACCCAAGACCATATAGGACTCGGCGCTGTAATCGCCTGTGCCTCTCCTTCGTCAGGCGTGCCCGCGCAGCAGCGCGAGGCATGCGCGTGGATGGCCGACATGACTACCGATCCGTACCTCAAATCTCTCCTTACGTACTTCATCAGTGCCGACTGGGCAGCCGTAGTCAATACTCCCTCTCTCGCCCTCACCGACCGCGTCGCCGTAGCCCTGAGGTACCTCCCCGATACATCTCTCTCCCACTTCCTCTCCACAACAACCACCTCCCACATCCGTTCCGGCTCCATCTGCGGGCTCCTACTGACCGGCCTCACCACCCGCGCCCTCGACCTCCTCCAAGTCCACATCGCCGCACACCCCTCCGAACTCCAATCCGCCGTCCTCCTCCTCTCGCGCGCCTGCCCCCTCTACATCCAAGACCCGCGCTGGTACCTCTGGAAAGACATCTACCTCGAGCAAATGCAAGTCTGGCGCACGTTTCTCGAGCGCACACGCTACACCAAAGAACACAACGCGCTGAGCGTGACGCGCGAAGGCAGCGCACGCAACAAGCCCACGCAGCCCAGCATCGCCATCCGCTGCGCCCAGTGCCAGCAGAACCTCGCGCTGCGCAAAGAGCCCCGCGCCCAGGGCAAGGCCAGACTCGTCCCCGTCACCGGCGCCCCCTACCACCCCCAGCACCCCTCCAACCCAAAGTCTGCGCTCCTCCACAACAAACCCACCCCCGGCAAGCACGCAACCTCCAGCCCTGCGCTCGCGTGCCCCAACTGCGGCGCCCAGATGCCGCGCTGCGGGCTGTGCATGATGTGGCTGGGGTCGCCTGATCCGACGAAGCCCGGGGGCGCGGAGACGCTCAAGGGCGAGGACCTGGAGGCGAGGTTGATGGTGTTTTGCATGAACTGTACGCATGGGTTTCACGGACATCATGCGCGGGATTGGTTTGCGCGGCATGCCATGTGTCCCGTGCCGGATTGTGGATGTATGTGTGGGTTGTTGAAGTAGGGATCGTGCGGATGGGGATCGGACTTGACGAGCATGTGGACTGGGACCGTTTTGTGATTGGGAGGGTGATTGGGTTGGATGAAGGTGACGTCGTGTTGTTGCAATCCGTATAGCAATGTCGTTATTACAAAGTCTAGTCTACCTGTTCTCTTGAAAGAATAGAAGAACCCGATCACCTTCGTACCACCTATACAACCCCAAACGCCAATCCCCACACCACGCAATGCAAATCCCAGTCTAGCCCCAACCTAATCATCTCACCATAAATCCTACAGTCTGACCCTCCCTTCTTCCGCTCTTCCCCCAAAGAGACTTAAAAACCCCTCTCTCGAATCCGTCCCCCTCGCGCGTCTCCCCGCATCCACCTCATCGTCGCCACCCATCCACGCTGGTCTAGAAAAGGAAAAGTCCGCACCGTCAAACGTGTTCTTAACACGACTAGCAAAGTTCTCGAAGAAGTTGCCCTCGTCCTCGTCCTCCTCGACAACAGGTCTTCTGCGCTCCGGTCGGGTACGCGGGGCGGGCGCGTCTGAGACTGTGTCCGCGATGCTGCTTGGTTCGCCGGCAGACGCGAGAGGTGCGTCTGTGTATCGTCCGCTCGGGGGCGAAGTGGCTGCGCCGTTGCGGCTACTCAGGCCCAGCACATTGCCGCTTGCGCCTTGGACCTCGCGCTCGATGAGGGCGCGGCCCTCGCGCCAGGAGCCGGTCCCAGCGTAAGCAGCTGCGTCATCCTCGTCGTCTTCAAGCAGGTCCCCGAAGCCGCAGATGTTGCGGATCTTACCGTACAGTCCGAACGCGGTAGCGAAGACGGGGACGAGGATGAAGATCGGAAAGAAAGCGGAGAAGTTCTTGCCTAGCGGGGAAAGGTCGATAAGCCGGCCGAGGAACTTGTGGAACATGGTTTCATTCCAGATGGGCTTGTCGGTCATGGTGAGGAAATTGTAGCTGAGTGGGACGGTGAGCTTGGCGACTTGCAGGCCGTACCAGGTTGCGCTCTCTTGATAAGTGTTGCGCCGGACGAGCGCGCGATTGCCCCATATCTTGACTTCAGTCAGGGAGTAGAAGGCGCAGATGCACATGTAGCACAACCAAGCTGCAGCTATGGTCTGGCCACCGAATCCGATCTGTGAGCGTGAGGATGACTGGCGATGGACAACAGTCCAGCCGATGATGGACAGTTTGTGGCCGCCGATCTCCTGGATCTCGCGCACGCATTCAGACCACACTATGCTGATCGAGGCGAAGATGGTGACGACCCAGGTGGAGTAGGTCAGCGCAGGAATGATGTGAACGTGCAAGAGGTAACGCGTGTATGGAGTAAGGATGGTGAAGCGGGAGTGCCAGTGCTGTGGAGTTGGGTAGACAGAGCTCTTAAACTCAAGACGTTGGCTGCCCTTTGAGTCGAGAATCGCTTGCGTCCGGATGGCTCTGCGAACGATGATGTCCCACTCGTTCTCGAACCGATTCTTGGCATGTCGAGCTCTCTTTAACCTCCTTGTCAAGTCTGCCAGATATCGCTCGGTAATGACGGGGGGGACTGTCGTCGCACTTGATCGCCCCACAGTTCCAACCCTGCTCTCAGGCAGGCTGCCCTTCTCTGCCAGCTCATCGATCCATTCCTGAAACTCTTTTGTAATGCCATTTTTCCTCTGCTTGAGCTGCACAACCTGCTGCTCGAGCTGATCAAGCTTCTCCAGCGCCTCGAACAGCTTCTCGTGCACCTTCGGGGCTTGACTTTGGATCTTCTTCAGCCGCCCGCTGATACTCGCATATCTGAACAGGCTTCTCGGGAAAGCAACCAGTCCGTGTCCCATCAGGTAAATGCCCAGTATCAAACCCCAGGTATAAGCCAGCGCCATGACAAGGGACTTGAATGTGTCCAGCTCAAATCCGTTGTACCAAATCAGATACACGGATCCTACGATACCACATCCCAGCATGATCGCCCAGTACCGCCCATTGCTCCTGAGCGCATACTGCACTCTCGCCTTGGGCTCGCGGTATCCAGAGTCGCAGTACTCGCCCAACAGCGGCAGGATCGCCCAAGTGAGGGAAAACGTGAGCCAGTACACTATGCGCCACGCCTTGTACACGACTTTGTCACTCAACCAGATGCCTCGTGCGCCGTCTGTATCAGTGCCTGCGCTGCTGGCAAGGTCGATCGGGAGCAGCACGACGATGCTCGCGGGGAGTGCGATGGCGAGGAATACAGGGACGGCGACGTATGCGGGCGTTGTGCGCAGCGGGAGGTAGTAACGCAGCAGAAGCAGTACGAGGCCGCAGATCGAGAGCAGGGAGAGGACGAAGAAGGCCGTCGAGCCGGCCGCCGAGGACGTGGTCGTGTACGAGGGCTCGTCGGCGTACATTGTCGTTACCATGGTGGATGGCAGGCTTGTGACGAAAGGGAGAAGTGTTCGGTGCCTGAAGACGCGTCTTTCGGGCCAACAGCTGATGCTGAAGCACGCCGGGAGTTTCGGAAGGGAGGCGCGCGCTGTGTTGCTACCTTGGACGCATCCTATTGCAATGTACAAGCTCCTCGCTCAAGCTTGCAGATGTTTCCTGGCCTTGTAGACGCTCCAAGAAACTCCAGCACCTCAAAGTTTGGTTTGCGCTCACACCTTGGACCCTTTCGTCATCCGTCTGAGTAGACCAGATTAGGCACCGCCCGCCGCTCACGGAAGCCAGCCACTTCCGGCCCAAACCCGCCTAATACAATGCACCTTCTCGCAAGCACGTCATACCCGAAGCTTCACAGCAGCTGCGGGGCGCGCATACAACTTGACTAATCACTCTCCTATCATCGATCCAGACACACCAGATTCCAAATCGCCTTTTACAAAACCCCTACATAACCAACCAGTCCTCCGCGGTCACCAAAACCTACCCACATACAAAATCTGTAAGTAGCCCTCAATACCTAGTCTCGATACTTGCCTGACAGAAGCAACCAACAGCCAATACCGCAACCATTTCCTCCATCATCCGCCGCTTCTTCAGCCGCGCCCCCAGCCCAGCCACCATGTCCGCCTCAAAGACCAAGGTCCAGTCCATCATCGACGAGAACGCCGTCGCCGTCTTCTCCAAGTCCTACTGCCCCTACTGCAAGAAGACTAAGCAGCTGCTGAGCGACGCGGGCGCAAAGTTCTACGCCATTGAGCTGGACCAAGTCGGTGCGTACATCTATTGTTTTCTGTGACAAGCGGTGGGTTTTTTTGGCGGACAATGCAGAAAGCTAACAGAAAAGCAGATGACGGCTCCGCTCTTCAGTCTGCTCTCGCCGATCTGACCGGCCAGTCTACCGTCCCCAACATCTTCATCGCGAAGAAGCACATTGGTGGTAACTCGGACCTGCAGGCCAAGAAGGGCGAGTTGTCCAACCTGCTCAAGAGCGCTGGTGCCATCTGACTCGATGGGGCCAAGGGAAAGTTGTAAGCTAGATACTCAATGAAGAAATTCCGAATCAATCAAACACATACAAACGGAACCATGTGAACGCAACATTGTCAATTGGAAGAGATGTATTTGATGGCCGACTACCACCTACAAGGGCTCTTCCGCCCTAATTGCTACAAATGCGTGCATCTTTCCACCCAAGTAAGCTAGCCTAGGCTTCCCGACGCTTTCTATCCATGTCATTACTTGTGCGTGAATGCTAGCCGTGACCTCATTACAGGACTGATTCCACCTTCAGACGCTGCAACGCCCACTAGGTCTGCATCGCCTCTGTGAAGCTCTGTGCTGCCGTTGTCGCAAAATACCTGACGTCAACATCGTCGTCCTGCTGCAGCTTCTCAAGGTTCGGCAAAATGCTCTTTGTAATGAGATCTGTCGCCTTCTGGCAACCCTGGCCGGGCGTGCCTGCCTTCTCCAGGGCAATGACGGTGCCCTCCTCAGGCAGCTGCTTTAGTGTGTTGACAAGGACACCGTACGACTTTGCCACGTTGAATCGGATGTTGGGAATGTCATCGTTGACAAGCTTGTCCATCATAGGGAGGATAGAAGCCTCAATGACGTCAAGGCTGAGCGCAGGTGCAAGGGTCTAACACAAATTAGTATGCGCGCAGACCGTCTGGCAACATCAAACTTACAGAAACGGCAAAGCAAGTAGTCATTCGGTACAGGTAGTTGGGGTGCTGGCCCATTGCCATAACCTTGGGAACAATCGCCTCGTTGGCCCACTCAACACCAAAGACTTCAGTGAGCTTCTTCAGGTTCTGGGTGGAGGCTTCACGGATGGAGAAAACGGTGTCGCCCAACCAGCTCATGCACAGGCTGCTGAGCTTCTCATCGAAGAACTTGACGCCGAGCTGCGAGGCAAGGAGGGGGACGTATTCGATAATCGCGAGGCGAACACGCCATTGCTTGTCTTCGGCGAGCTGAACGATGGCGGGGAGAAGGGATTGCGAGAGAAGCTCGATGCCGATTACTGTCTGCGATTAGCGTTTGAACATATCGTCTTGAATCTTATACATACCGTTGTTGACGGACTCGAGCTTTGAAATGATGTTCAGACGAACATCGGGGAACTCGTCCTTGAGCATCTGGAGGAACATAGGAAGGAGGTGTGAAATAGTCTCTTCCTTTCCGAGGATAGGCGCAAGGCCACTGATCTGCGTGCCGAGGGCAGCGCGGACGTGCTGTGACTGATCAGAGACCAGCTCCTCAATGCTAGGCATGATCTCATGAAGAAGGGTCTCGCGCTCGAGAAGTGCGCAGAACCCAGGAATTTGCCCAGCGATTGCGCTGCGGACCTCCGCCTCTGTGTCCTTGAGAAGCTTGACGAAAGCTGGCACGAGGTCGCGGTTGACAACCTCCTCATCCACAGCCTTCGCGATCTTTTCAAATCGATCTGCGACCATATAGCGCACCCTCCAGCTCTTGTCCTCGAAAAGGCTTCGCAGAGCAGTCAGCAACACGCCATGGCTGGATTGCTGCTCCTTGGGTACTGCCTCTGCGATCGCAATGAGAATGTCCACCGTAAGGAGCCTGACGCTGTCCTGGTCGTCTGCCGCAAGGTGTTGGAATAAGGGGATCATCTCATCGACGACGATGGAGTGTGGCATGGCCTTTATGAACTTTGCGAGGTTGTTTGCCGCTTGTCTTCGGACCATGGGAGTGTCATCGTGCACTAGCTGGCCGTAGTGCTGTCTAAGGGCTTCCTGCGAGGGAGGTGTGGCGCGGGTGTAGGGTGTTTGGTAGAGACCGGTCGCGGAGATCTTTGAGGTGAACCAGTCTGCTTTTGAGAGGCGCATGACGAGAGGGATGAAGGCATCCTCGATCTGCTGCTGTGACAGCTCTTCGCAGATCTTGTTGAGAGATTCGACGGCCTATACATGTTAGCACAAGCAGGGTTTTTAGAATGTCGACAGCGCACCTTCTCGCGGACGAGGGGCTCCTCTATCGCAGCCAGATTCTCCAAGGGCGACAGAAGCACATGTGCGTGCTCAGGGCCACCAACGTACTCGACGAACTTGCCCAATTCCTCACTCAACGCAGTCAGTACCTCATCCTCGTCCTCAACAGATTCTGCGCGATAGGTTAGTATACATGCACAGTATGCAGTCGCCAGCGCAAGCAAAGCATACCGTCGAGGAAGGGTATCAGTTCATCCCGTGTCCGCTCGGCGCCCAGTGCGAGAGCTATGGTGTTGAGACGGTGGATGGCGTTCAGTCGCAGAATCACATCATCGTGCTTGAGCTCGTCGATGAGGACAGCGATTGGGTAGAGTTCGTCGTTTTGTGCGTCCATGGTGGGCTGTGACGGTCGGGCTGCGCAGGGCTGCGTTCGGGGCTAGGGGTCGTCCTGAGCGGTCTCAGGAGAAGTGGCGCAAGTGGAGAAGTAAAGGGGCTCCAGCGGGCGTTGCGTTCTTGAAAGGCGTAAGCTTGCGATGGGCGGTGTGGGGGCAGCTGCTCAGGCACGGAGCGTGTTGACGTACCAGGTGTTGGCAGGCAAGCGAACTGGGAATATTAAAGCACGCGGGGCGACAGCACTTGCGGCGGGCGCAAGACAGGTGTCTGGGAAGGGTTGAGAGCCGTCTGCCCCGGATTCGACGTGTTTTTGTGCGTGTGGGTGATTCGATGTTTGAGCGGGCGGTATGGCGTGGTCTGGGTCGGTCTTTGGTGTTGAAGACCTCTCTGAGTTCATCCCACTTCGCCAAGCAAGCGGCGCATGGGGAAACCGCGACCCAGCCACAGCCTGAAATCAAGCATCACTGCGATGTCGCACGCGTGACTAGTTTAGATTGCCTTCTTCTCGTGTGTACTCGGCTCCTCCAGCACCTCTCTGTGAAGCTGGACAGTCCTGTGCACTGCTATTGTGCATACAACAACTCTGCTCCGCTTTCGCTGGTTCCGCTGTTGAGCTTTAAACATGAGCGCCCTCATCTCTGAGACGCCGAATCAGGACCAGGTTCCAAAATCTACACCAGAGACAGAGCCGCTTCTGGGTCGACGACCTTCAACAACGCCCTCCCAAGGATCACAGCAGGCATCCAAGCAGCTTACAACCCGACATGCGTTTGCTGTTCTCGTCACGCTCCAGATCGGTTCGGGCATCTTCGCCAGTCCAGCTCAAGTTGATAGCAACGTGCCCTCACCTGGTGCTGCACTGCTTGTCTGGGTCCTTGGAGGTCTCCTGTCATGGGCCGGCGCAGCTTCGTTCGCGGAGCTGGGTGCTGCATTGCCTCTGAATGGAGGCATGCAGGAATATTTACGTCACGTGTATGGTGATACAGCTGCTTTCCTTATGGCCTGGATCTACATCATGGCCGTCAAACCCTCTTCGATGGCTATTCAAAGCATCGTGATTGCCGAGTCCATTGGATCCGTCAGCTCGGGTGAGCCTCTTGCTGGATGGCTGCTGAAGCTCATCGCTGCTACAGCATTTGTTTCCATGGTCTTGCTCAATTCCATCAATACCAAGTTCACACTACGACTGAGCGAATCATTTACAGTTTTCAAGATTTCTACAGTCGCCCTTATAGTCCTTGGCGGTCTGGTCGCAGTCATTGCGCACTCGGTCAACCCTGACTCGTCTCTCTCAGGATCTTCTTCAGACTGGTATTCAAAGAACTGGTTCGAAACACGTCCGACGATATCAGAAGGTCACATTGTCCACTGGGATTCAATCAGCACCTGGGAGCGCTATGGCCATTACTGTGCAGCGATATATGGGGGTCTTTGGGCCTATGATGGCTGGGACAACGTAGGCGTTTCTTGTTTCGACACGTATAGATTGTACAGCTAATGCCAGCAGGCCAATGTCGTCGCCAGTGAGATCCGAGATCCTGGCCGCTCTCTCCCAAAAGCCATCAAAGCAGCCATGGTGGTAGTGCTTTCCTCTTTCGAGTTCGTAAACATTGCGTACTACATCCTACTCTCGTGGGACAAATTAAGCGCCAACAATGCTGTGGCTGTCTCTGCTGCGTCGTCTCTTTTGGGTCGACCTGCAGGCATCCTCATCACGATACTCGTTGCCATTTCCTGTGCAGGCTCAGTCACGAGTAACGTTTTCTCGGTAGGACGACTCACTGTTGCCGCTTCGCAGCGTAACTACCTCCCTGCTTTTTTCAGCAAACGCGGTCTCCCCATGTTGAGTCACGAGGACGCTCGTTCTTCTATAGCCTCACGCTTCGATGCTCCGATGTACGTATCCCTCGACCGTGCGCATAGCCCCGTATTGACTGGAGTCTAGTTACGCTAATATGCTTGCCCTTGTGATCACGTTACTTTACATTTCCACAGGCAGTTTTCGAGCTCTGTTAACCTTCGTTGGAATGGCGGAATGGGTGTTCTACGTCAGCACTGTCATCGGTCTGCTGATACTACGACGCCGGGAGCCTCAGCTCGAGCGTCCTTATCGGCCAACGATTCTGCTACCGGTGACTTTTGTTGTAGTCGGCACTCTGGTCATTGTGCGCAGCGCGATGTTTGCACCAGTACAGAGTGGAGTCCTCGCTGGTCTTTTGCTCGTGGGTTCTGTGATTGGCACCCTGCGCTCGAGATCTTCCTAGAGGGTAGCCAACTGCGACACCACAGGTTCACCTGCACCCACGGGGCCTGTAGAGAGGAGAGGCGCCGCATATCGAATGCAATAGCGTGTGTTTACAGCTCCAGTCCTGCCTGTTGTGCTCTTTGTCACACGATGAGAGCATCTGCGCAAGTCCCGTACCAGTAGCCAAGCCAAAACATCCTACCCTTAACGTCGCCCCGTCATACAGCGAACGCTTTACGCGTTACAATCGTTCAATGTCAGATATCATGCCGACAGCTACGACTCATCTCTACACATTCGGTGTAGTCATATTCAGTGCTGCTAGGGTGTCGTCAAATGCTCACCTCTGCTGCCATGTTGAGGGTTCATCGTACGAAGACGCTCGGTAACAGTGCGCACGTAACTATACGCCCATGGTATATCGACCTCAAAGTGCAAGAAAGCTCGCTCTGCTGTTGATCAAGTGTAGGCACATTATAACACTATCAACAAGAGCAAGCACCCGCGCGTCACCCTAGTTTCCTACACGATCATGGAACGCCGAATCGACGACAGAGCCAGTATGGGTCGTACCATACCGATTGCAACTGCAGTCGCCATGTCGTCCGAGTTCGTGCTGACTGCGCGTCTTCTCGTCGTTCTTGCATGGGCCTACCCTGGTCGATCTCGCTCAGCATAGTGGCGCAAAGGTGGGAGTAAAGGTTAGAATTCAGACCGAACTTACTGGTGTGCGAACCATAAGGAGCTGCCATCAGTGCCGTTGGTCTGGCGCGAGGGGTAACCCTTGACCCTGGCACGTAGTACGTACCGCGAATGTATAGCTAAGTGACCCAAGCTTCGTCAACTCTTCTTGGACGCGTTTATCTAGCCTTCTTTCCCTCCTCCTCACGCATCTACATTCTGCACTCCAGCCCTTTCGCTGGTACACGCGCACTCAATTACCACAAGGCTGTCCAAGTGTCCACATCAAGCTTCTCTGTCCATCTCAGACCGACGCATTGTCGCGGTGAGTGGCGCGAATGACTCCAGCCTACCATCTGACTCACTGTTGCAGCAGCACTACTGCCTGGTCTCATTGTTGCAGCGAGCGAGGATCTTGCAGACGCGATGTTCAAGATTGGAAAAGCACTAAGACAACACGCATCACGCAAGATGCTGATCAAGAGCGATATGGTCGAGCTCAACAAGCATACCAAAGCTGACACCAAAGCTGACACCAAAGCTGA
>JUDZ01008949.1:0-13519 GCA_000812845.1 Stagonosporopsis tanaceti | reverse complement strand
AGATTTTGGGGGGTTCATACATTTCTGCAGGCATTGTACTGTTCTGGAAGTCGTTATTGAAACTGTGCGGAAGAGTTCCAAGACGAACATACTGTCATCGACACTGCTACCATATGCAAGCAGCTCTGTATCAGATGATTTGACAGTCTGTCTTTGAATGTTAAGAGAACACTGCATGTGTGTGAGGCGACTATCCAGCCGACTAAATATACCTTCCGACGGCGCCGCGCCTCATCTCAAAGGTGAGTGATGCGTTATACTGATTGGAGCGAAGATTCTAGGCGCGCAGGCGGTGGAGGAGAGCGATGCACTCTTTTTTATTGAGCCATACGTGCGATTTGCATTTTGTGAGGCCCCCCCCCCCTATAGCTCTAGCTGCATTCAGCGGTAGCGATTTCGTGTTGTGTCGCACCTTGCGCCGGCAGCGCCGCGGCGGCCGTGAAGCCCGATATAAGCGAGTGCTGGTGTGGCGCCGAGCAAGACGGTGGAGTGGAGGAGGTGCAGGGGGTGTGTGATTTCGAAAGTGGTGAGACGGGGGAAGCTGGGCTCCAATCGTCTGTACCTTGGAAGTACTAGTAGGCTTTCGAGCAAGACACACGCTGTAGTCTAAAGGCTTTTTGAACGCTGAAGATGGCTCGTGAGGTTGGGAACAGCCCGTTATATCTCTTACTTCACTCTGTTTGTTGCACCTTCCAGATGTGTCACCCGAGCCCGCGCTAGCAGTTTGCGTAACGACGACCGACGCGGAAACATGAAATAAGATCCGCAAATAAGCCATCACCCTTCACACCACCTACTATGCATAATGCGCACATTACCATCATCGCCACCGAAAGCTTGGCCGGCGTCAGTGCCGGCGGCGCCAATGCAGCCATTGAGCCAAGGAGATACTACCATCAAGGATTTGAAATCACGCATGGGCGAGGATGTCGGCCTACTCTCATATTTGCCCGATGAGGAGGTACACAAAGCACCGTTTCTTAACAAGTCGACCACAGGGACTCATCCTCTACCAATCCGCATCCTGTTTGGGAGATTTAAAGAGACTAAGTCGTCGCCCGAAGAGATCTGGGCTATTCTTCACAACAAGCCTGGCAGCACAAGGCCTCCAGAGTGTCGGCTCAAGATCTTCTCACCGAGAGGAGAGACTGGAGGGCCAATCACCTTGGAGGATGCGATGGAAGCAGCTTTGCCAACCACAGCTTTCACCTGTCTGAAGGCAAAGAATGGCAGGTTCGAACGAGCACATGTCAGCTCTGTGCTGAGGTATTACTTTATCCTGCAGAAGCTCGAATTACCACATCCTTGGCCCATCAGCGACGTCTTCATTTCCGAACTCAAGGCGGCATGCAGAATTGCGAAAGCAAACACGGAGAACAACGTATTGGGTTCAACTGCTGTAGCTCAGATCAGCAGCAGTCAGGAACCACAGAGAGCACAGAGCTCAGGTGTGGTCAAAACGACGGTATGTCAAGGAAAACCTCGACAGGAGTTGGAGCTGACGATATATAAGCCAGGCGAGGTATACACTGTCAGTCACAGGGCCATCAAAAGCTCTCGCCCCTGCAGCGTTGTGCCTAGGGGCACCTGGCACGAACCTGGCTCTTTACCCAAGAGCAAATCTGTGGACGCTATTGCGGTAGCGAGACAAGAGGATCATCAAGATGACAAGACTTCACTCGAGGAACAGCTCTTCGGTGAAGCTGCAGAAGCCAGTCTGCTGTCGCAGAGCAGCGCTGCCGGGTCGGCGAAGCCTGTCGAGTCCTCACGAAGACCAACTCCTTTGCTTGCAGGGCTAGAGACATCGGTCAGCCCAGAAATATTCATAGCATCCTACCGACAGAACGTCGTCGAGGACGAAGCCAGAGAAACGAGACTGGTAGAGAACAGACGGAGACAGGGTGTCTTGAGACAAGAGTTGGAGGACCTTGAAAGGGAAGTGGACTTACTCACCACGGCAGTCCGGAAATCGAAGACAGAAAGAAAGCGTTTGCGCGCGTCTCTCTCTGATCGCGACCTTGCATTTCTACAAGCGGGGCAGGATCTTGCGCATGCATACGGTGGCACAAAGAAGTTGCGATTCGATGACTCGGAAGAGGAATAAGCACTTGGGAAAGCGCACAGAGAGTCCAGCAATAGATTAACGAGTACAAGCACGGCTGTAACACCCAAAATATGGTGTATACGATGCGTGATAGACAATGCAGCGCGTGCGCACGTGACAGTTTCCTTCACCATGTTTCTAGTGCCTTCTTGTCTGCATCCACGTTGAGACTCATCGTCTGGTCTGAGAAAAGGCTTATAGCATCGATGCGCGCAGCTGCATTGGACCATAGTAGAAGAGTGAAGAAGATGCGCTGGCTGCCGCGCCACATGGTAAGCGCTCGGTTCGTGTGCTTGACGCGCCTTCTCTTTTCGTCAACTTGCAGGGGCCAAACACACGCACGTCTGTTGAACCACCACAACTCCACCACCGCCACCAACCATGGCTCGTTCGCTGCGCAGCGATCGACACGAGGACCCCCTCAAAAAGTTGCGTCGACACTTGCAAGTCAAAGGCTTAGTTGGTGTTCTGGAGTCGTTGCCAGCACCTGACACGCACGATTTCCAACGAACGCGAAGGTCCGGCCACGCTGCCACGAAATTGTGCCTCGGGAACCGATTCAGGGTCGACGGTTCACGATGTCAAGCCTGGGCACGCATTGTTCCTACTGAAAGACGAGACTTGCAACCGCCCATTGTGTTCTACGAACAGGAATCTTGCGAAGATGAGATGCGCAGCCACCAACGGCGATGTTCCCTGTCGGCTACCTCACTCCTTCGCAGAGCCACAAATTTGGAGCCACCTTTCTGCTTCTTGCAACACGATCCCATCGACGATGTAAGGGATGCACGCAATATGCTTTGCGCGATCATTTTGTATCAAGCAATGATTACAGGCATCGACATGTACGCTTTGCAGTGGGAGCAGTTTGGGGACAGCCTAAGCCAAGCTCTGCGGTACGTTGATTCGCGCAGCGCGTACCACCAATGGCAACTTGAGCGAAACCTTGCTGCAAGCTACCACCCTCAACTCAGCGACACGGTAGATGCTACGACCGAGGCCGCGCAAGATACGAACGACGTTGAGATTACCAATCGCGCTGAAGAGGAGTCGCTACCTGACACCAGGAGAGTTGAATACTACACTGGCGGCGAAGTACGACCAGGCAGAAGCATTGTCGTCAAGCCAAACACCTCTCTTGCCAGATTGAAAGACGAGCTTGGCGAGAAAAAGATTCACTTCTTGGACGAAATGCCGCAGCTTCCGATGAAGATCACGCCGCATAAGCTTGGATCACCCTATTTCCCGTTCTGCATGCTCATTGGAAGTCACACGTGGGATTCTGGGGAACCTTTCGAGGTGTATGCTTATCTCGAGCAGGATAGGAAGAAGGGTGCCACCATGAGGTTTCTGAGCCACGATGATACAGGCCATGAGCAGAGCTTTACGATGGACCAGCTTCTGGGTATTACCCTGCTTCAGCCGTTGGAGTATCTCAACAATTTTAAGAAGAGTTCTTACGCAGACGGAGGGGGGTCCTCTGCGCGTACGGCAAAGATTCGTAGTGTCATTTCTTACTACTTCTTCTTGGCCGAAAACGAAGGACTGATCGAGAATCCCGGGGTAACTATAGGAGAGGCATTTGTAAAGCGTCTGTGTGCCGCGATCAAGGAGATGCGAGGTGCAACCTTTGTCGATGAAGATGGCGGCGGCGAAAATGGACAGGATGGCAGGTGGGACGATAGGACTGATGTCAACGTCCCCCCCGCTAAGTCAACGCAATACACAGATAAAGGCTTCGGTATAGGGACAAAACTCGCAAGAGAAGAAGAGAGTGGTGTTAAGCCATCTCGGGTCGTGAAGTTGATGGTTCACCCTAAGAAATTCCGGACAGATTTGGATGAGTCATCGCAGCACAACAAACGACGTATCACCGAGGGCTTCAAGACCAATGGAGGCCAAGACCGTTCTAACACGTCATCGGCGGAAGCGCCGCCAGCTGAAGACGCACCAATTGTACAGCTCGAATTGCGCCCTTCGTCTCAAAGCAATCGTGAAGGCTACGGTCACTTGATATCTGCCTCTTCTGACCGGGACGTTGCACGCCAAACATCTGCGGACATCAACCAGTCAAAAGCACTCGCCGAAGAAAGTCGTGTTGAGAAGCGACCAAGAGGCGATGGATTACAATTGAGCCCCGTTGTGTATGAAGCTCGACCTGCAGGTCTAACTCCCATGGCAAACGATGTAGGGTCTGCACAAGTGATCAATGATGATGCAGACACAACCGAGGAACGTTCCACAGGACTATCGGTGGATGGCAAGTTGGCTGGCACGAAAGCCGTAGTAGGGGGTCTAAGGACAAGAAAAAGTCCATCAGCAGAAGACTTGGTCCGAAAGTCACGGACACAGGCGGTTCGTGACCAGAACCCGAGTGACAGTGATGACATTCCAATGGACATCTCTTCTTCGACATCGGTCAGGTCTCCGACATCAGTCAGGTCCCCCTCTCATGCTCCGAGCATCCCAACCACCGTGAGCAGAGACAATTCAGTGTCCAATGATCCGCTCACGAACAGCCACGACGCCAGTATCCGTGTGGCTCTAGTTGTGGACAACAAACCACCTACACCAGAAGGTAGTGCAGAACGTGAACTGAAACCTCAGAGGGATGACACTAGTGTGGCAGAAGGGTCACGACACGATCCTTTGATGATAGACTCTGGGAGTGATGGCGAACGCATCACAAAGCCGTTGCGCATTCCAAGATCTGTGTTCCGGCAAAACCTGAGAGTCGGGAACGAACCTATTGACCTGACGCAATCCTCTCCACCTTTGCGAGGCAGGAAAAGGAAAACAAGCTCGACCAAGCATCAGCTGCACAGCGAAGATGAGGCCATTGAAGAGACAGACGGCAATGCGCATCGATGGGCACAATCACATCGACGAAGATAGGATGTCTGTGCAAAGACTCTGTGGGGCGCGCGGGGTCACTTCCGCGAAAAGAGGGTTTGATCCTCGGTATCCGACGGTGTCGCACAATGATCACAACATCGCAAGAGGTTTCGCTGGCTTATCTTGTCCGGCTATCCCCTCAGGTCGCGGTCTGTATCCTAGGTTGTGCCGGTATACGCCCGCACAAAGCGAGCCTTGTAGGTATTGGGTTGGTGAAGCAGCCGAATTAATCAGTAGCGCAACTTCGATCTCTTGATCCTTGTCGTTTCTCCGCATCCGGTGTTCCGCTCTTCACACAGGATCAGCACGCTACCCGAAGCTCTTATCGGAGCGTGCGATGAGGATGCGGAGGTCTGCGGGATTGTTAAAAGCGTCGAGTACCCCTCTCCTGAATGAGAGGAAGTGACAGCGGATTACCCTGCAGCTACACGTATTGAGACATGGCCTCCCATCAACTATCTGAGTATCTCTCGAAAATATCCTCCACGACAACACCTGAGGTCCGATGGGCCACACTCGCCCTCGGTCTGGTTCTTGTGCTGTCGGCCTATCTACTACAGCCAAAGGACGATACTGTTCCGGAGAATGTGAATTTGAAGATCGAGGCAGTATGTAATCTAGTATTGCAAGTGTCGTGTGACTGATCAAATCCAGCTGTACCACTACCCGATCAAAGGCTTCAGTGGTTGCAAATTAGACGTTGGCAAGATCGGCTCCCATGGCTTTGAAGATGACAGGACCTTTTGTCTGCAAAAGGTGCACCGTGATCTTGAAACTGGAGATGTGAAGCAGTATGAGACCATGTACAGTGGCTTCCATTTGCAGATGGTGCTGTTCAAACAAGTCATAGAAGATGGACCCGGGGGCAAAATGCTCACCATAACGAGAACTGGCCAAGAGAACCCGAAGCCGAAGGAGCTGACTTGGACTGGATCAAAGTACCAGACACAGGTCCCTTTGCGCCCGAATGTGAAAGGTCTGAAGAAACTTCGTCTAGATCTACACGGAAGCGCGACAGACACATATGATATGGGCGACACCGTCTCAGCATGGCTGACCAAGTTTATGGGTTTCGAGACGCGACTTGCCTACATCGGTCAGCACTCGCGCGTTGTCCTTGGCTCTGGCGCACCCAACGGCGACATGCGATACGCGAAACGCTCGCCGCTCACAGCTCCTATCCGTCGCCTGTTGCCATCTGCCCTCAAAGCACCAACAGAACGCATAACATTCCAAGATATCGGCCAGTATCTCGTCGTCACAAAGGAATCTAACGACGAAGTTTCTTCTCGCCTCGCTGACGATTTGGTGATGGATATCACCAAATTTCGTCCAAACATCATCGTCTCCGGTGCGCCAGCAGCATACGATGAGGACTATTGGGCCGAGATGGTACTTCCTGGCGGCATCAAGATGAAATTTGGAGGTACCTGCTGGCGGTGCCAGGCCATTACCGTCGACCACAAGACTGGAAAGAAGGCAGAAGATGACAGTGGCATGGTGTGGAAGAAGCTCGCAAAAGATAGGAGGGTCGACAAAGGCTGGAAATATGGCCCAGTATTCGGGAAGTATTCTTATACCAGCTTGGCGGACAAGGGGAAGACGATCAGGGTGGGTGATGGGGTCAAGTTGACAAAGAGAACCAAGGAAAGGCCAGTGTTTGGTAAGTCTTCACTATAGCGATCGTTCTGGCTGTCTTACTAACTGATGGTTAGATTGGCCCCTGCCCAAGGCTGTGGTCTCTGCTTTTAAGTAGAGTCCTTGACGGCAGTTTAGATAATCTGATGGAACTCGAGGTAAGAGACTTCGTAGTGTGTGGATCTGAATGATGGAAGTATACACTCAACTTGAGATGGGGCTCTGCTGCGTGGACGACATCGAGACTGTACATACAAGCTAGCGACATTGTGTAGAACACAATAGGGATGCGTCTGATGACGGACCGGCCTTACACAGTACTCGAAACTGACGCACGGAACACATGAAAATCTTGTTCTCTTGCTTAATTTGTAAACTTGAAAACGCCTCCATTCACGCGTCGGGCAAGCAGGAGGAAGCTGATACCACATTCCGCCACAAAGCTATGCAATCAACACACCATCGAGCTGACCGTCTCTAACGTTTCAATATTCTTACCCAAAAAAGAACTGCAAACTCAGATGAGCGCGAGTTCGATTGGTGTACTAGAGTAGGCGACGAGCTCCGCGGCGCTTCCTTTACATCGAAGATGCGACAAGCCCGGAAAAAACAACACCAAATCTCCGTGTTGACCGTCCTGAAACAAGCTTCCATGAGCAGGATTGTGCACTGACCCTCTCATCACCAAGCCTTAAACGCTAGTCTCGAATGAGATTAAGTGAGGCCTGGTGAGGCTTAGCGTCCATTAGTGAAATGTTTCACGCGATCGCTTCCGCTGTCATACCATCTGATATTCTGTCTTCACGGCTCATGATGGCAGCCACAATGGCGAAATCCGGACTCATTACCGCGCGCAACGCTTGAAGCTGATACCATGCCGATGGGCCAGTATGCGAAAGACTGGTGTCAGTGGGCAAGCTGCGGGTGAACGTACCCACAGTGAATGATTAATGTTATGAAACAGCGTGCCGTTGATGTTTTGCCTCCGGAATTATCGGTTCGCAGGGTTAGGCCGGCGGCTCCATCTGTAGCGCTTGAATCCTGGGCTCAATGCATCTCGAAATGAGAACCGCTTTATATATGCGTGGCGGTACCTCCTGTTCTCGTGTAATCATTCATCTCACTACAGTCCTTCTTTTTGCTCCGTAGTACACATTCCTTTCCGTACAGCTGGTCTCTGTTCACATTCACTTCAACATGCTTTCCAAGGTGGCTCTTATCAATGCGCTCATCAGCGCTGTGTCTGCCGGTAATTTAATAAATGCCACGAGTACAGGAATGCGCCTGCTAACATGGACAGGCACAACTGTCTGGGATGGACGCTTCAATGACATGACGTCGAGCGCGGATCTCGAGAAGTGGTCGTTCTCCAACCCCGTCGGCTCCTATCAATACTACATCCACGGTCCCGGTGCGGTCACCGACTATGTCAACCTCGATGCCACCTACAAGAACCCCGCCGACACTGGCTCGAAGCAGGGTGTCAAGATTACTATCGATGAGAACGCTAAATGGAACGGACAAACGATGCTGAGGACAGAGCTCATCCCTCAAACGAGCGAGGTCATCAACAAGGGAAAGCTCTACTACCACTTCTCAATCAAGACAACTGGCACCAACAAGCCCACTGCCACGAACGAGCACCAGATCGCCTTCTTCGAAAGCCACTTCACTGAGCTGAAGTACGGTTCCGCTGGCGGCAGCAGCACCAACCTGCAGTGGCACGTTGGCGGCGTTTCCAAGTGGGACGCTGAGCTCGTTGCTGATGAGTGGCACAACGTTGCCTACGAGATCGACTTCGACGCCGGATCCGTCTCCTTCTACCACTCCACTGGTAGCGATGAGCTAACCAAGACCGCTGGTCCCTTTGATGCTACCACCCAGTCCGACGGAAAGGACTGGCACTTGGGTGTCCTTCGTCTGCCTGGTGCCAACGACGCTGCCGGTGCCGAGGACTGGTTCTTCAGCGGCGTCTACATCGAGAGCGGCGATCTGACCACCTCTGTTAACACAGCTGGTGGTGCCGCCTCCGATGACTCTCCCGCTCCTGCCGCTTCCAGCGCTGCTCCTGTCTCCTCCAAGGCCGCTGTCGCTACTTCAGCTGCTGCCTCCTCTGTTGCTGCCTCCTCTGCACCTGCTGCTACATCTGCCGCCGCCGAGACCCCCGCCGCCTCTTCCGCTGTTGCATCTTCCTCTGCCGCCGCTGTTGAGACTCCTGTCGCTTCGGCCTCTGCTGTCGAGCCCGAGGCTCCCGTTGCTTCGTCGACTGCTGCCGCCTCCGCTCCTTCTGCCTCTGCCGGAGCTGGTGCCAGCGATGAGCTTCCTGCCGAGTTCACCCTCAAGGAGCTCATTGCCTGGGTCAAGGCTAAGAACGGCGAGAACTAAGCGCTAGGGTTGAAGCTGACCCTTGTGAGGAAAGCGTTCTTGTATATACTTTAGTTGCTCGAAATGTGACATATGCACGGCCTTTGGTCGATCTGCAAGAACATCATGCAAACGCCTGTACGTTAGTGAACACTGTGTGTCTGGATGTGAGATTTACATAGAGAAGATGAAGGGTTAACCAATGGAGAAAACCGACAACCAGTAACTGAACGCTGAAGATCGAGAACGCGCCTACCCAATTGAGAATACGCTAGAGCAAAGTATGTGCAATATCATCATCAGGGTCGCGACTATTCCAACCGCACCCTCTATGATACTGCAGACTGCATCGACCTACACCGTGACTGGCGGCTGTGGTACCTCCGACAGCAATCGTTGACGGTGGCGGGCGACATTTTGGTAAGGCGTGAAAACGCGCTATGCCGGTGGTGTTTTGGGCGCCAAGAGCATCGCCTTAAGCAGCGTGCTTATCAAACACCACGTGCAGCTTTGCCTTGAACCTGGGCCAAATTCTCCGGTCATTATCCGTGGCAATACCTACGATATAGAAGGGCGAGCGCCGAGCAGATTGCGGACCGGCAAGGGACAATGAGGCAGAACACCCATGCTCTGCAGAGCTGGACTCTCGGGCCATCGCAAAACTCGTCAGAACAACATCGCCGATACCCACTGCGAAAAGATGTTGAGCTGAGAAGCGCATCGCGACTGCAGATGCGGTCTTATGGTTCGCCCAGATCCCAATGACGCGATTGGGTCCTGTTGTTGCAACATCGGTTTTCCTCAAGCAGCGGCCCGAGGCCGCAGGCGCAGCATGACTCCAGCGGCGAAAAGTCTGCTACAAGCTCTGACAAGGAAGGTCGTTATATATCTACAGTGTCTCAAACGGCCCTTGTACCATATCACGCCTTTCCTCGTGACCAGAAAACATGGCTACGCAGGACGCTTTGACGAGTACTGAGCACACCCCTCTTCTTTCTCGATCCGGCAACACTTCTTCTTCGAGTAGCCTCAGTCTTTCTTCAAGCGATGCATCGAATGAAGTACCAGATGCAGGACCAAGCTGGCCCTGCAATGAGCCAGTCGACGAGGAGGCACGACTCGAATCTAGGCCAGACACACCGATAGCCGCGCTTTCCACCTCGGTCGGCCACATTGTTTGCGTCCTACTCATTGGAACATTCATCTCCAATGCCGACTCCTCGCTGTTGTTTGCAACGCACACTATCATTGCCTCCGAGTTCGATGCACTGCACGACTCCAGTTGGCTCCTAACAAGTTTTGCCCTTGCACAAGCGGTAACTCTGCCTTTGTATGGCAAGCTGAGTGACATCTATGGCCGTAAGTCGCTGCTGCTCCTGGCATATGCACTCTTCGCCATCGGTTGCTTCATAGTTGGCATTGGCAGGTCTATGTCAGAACTGATCATCGGCCGCGTGATATCGGGCTTTGGGGCGTCTGGCATGACCGCTTTGGTTTCGATATTGATCACAGATCTTGTACGCCTCCGCGATGTGGCGACATGGCGATCATGGGTAAACATCGTTGCAACCACTGGCCGCAGCATTGGAAGCCCACTCGGAGGCTGGTTGGCCGACACGGTGGGTTGGAGATGGTCGTTTCTGGGCCAAGTCCCTTTCGCCGGTGTTGCGATCTTTCTTGTCTGGCTTATTCTGCCAGCCCGCGTTCACCATCATCTCGACGAGGAAGTTACGAAAAGTAAATTTGGCCGTATCGACTTCTTAGGAGCAACACTCATGACAATGAGTATCTTGAGCTTGCTGCTTCCAATGGAAATTGGTGGAGATAGGATCCCGTGGTCAGACTACAGGATTGCTTTGCTCTTCTCTGCAGCCCTCATCTTCGGCATCCTATTCCTGTTCGTTGAGGGTCGAGTAGCCAAGGAGCCTATCATTCCTCTGTCTGTCCTCCGTCACAAGGAAGTACTGCTTTCGTCCCTCATTATGATGTGTCAGGTCGGCGCACAGGTCGGGCTGATGTTTGCCGTGCCGCTTTACTTTCAGGTCACCGCCAACGCTTCCTCAACCGTTGCAGGAGCTCACTTATTTCCAGCCGTGTTTGGTAACGCAACTGGTGGTCTGATCTCCGGCGCCGTCATCAGAAGAACTGGTCGGTACAGGCCGCTGACTCTAGGTGCTACCGGGGTTGCGTCTTTAGCGTATCTACTCCTGATCTTGCGCTGGCACGGAAACACCAACTGGCTCGAGTCGCTCTACATCTTCCCTGGCGGCTTCGGAACTGGAATTGCTAGCTCGACTCTATTCATCAGCATACAAGCGGCCCTTGATCCAAGCTTCACTGCCATTGCTGCTTCTACTCTATACCTTGCCTCGTCCGTTGGGATGCTGGGTGGTATGGCGACAGTCAGCGCTGTGTTGCAACAGTCTTTGAGAGCCAATCTCGATGAACGTCTTGCACATATCGGTATCACAGACCCAGAAAAGTGGAAGGTTCGCTCACATCTCAGTCGGCATCGAAGACATATGCTCACGCATCCTACAGATCATCGAAAGAGCAGTATCAGATGTTCACTACATCGACAGGGTTAGGCCACTCATTGCGAGGATTATTGTTAGCTCATACATCGAAGCTTTGACTTGGACACACGGTAAATCTTCATTCCCTACTTTCAAGTTGATTTGCTGACATCCCGTAGTTGTGTCTTTGATATGTGCACTCACTGGTTTTATCGGTACTCTCTTCTTGAGACAGCACAAGCTGTAAGGATGTCTGCGTGTTGAACACTCGTTCCAAAACTGTATCGGTGAGCGGTTCAGCGTAGCTCGGAACTCGACCTCAACAATCGCGGTCGAGACAAGGAGATATGGTCGATCGGTCAACGTCTGTACTAGAGACATCTTCACCAATCAGAGTTTCAAGAAGTCACTATCGTGATATATGGTAATTGGCTTGGCGCTGCCGTGTTCCATGTGTGCTTACTTGGTTGTGAGTCATGACGACATATAAATAATGGCCACCATGATGCTCCCTCCACTTTGCAGTACAATGACACCCCTTAGCAGTGATGAGATTCAGCAACTTGCCGACCGCATCTTAGAAGATCTATCTGGCACAGACTATGCTTGCTCATCCCTGCATCGTATTCCGGGCGGCTCTGCTAGCTTTACCTTCCGTGGCATAATCCGGACACCGCTAGTATTGCCCGATGGAATAGCAGCAGAATCCGTAATTGTCAAGAAGGCGACTGATTTTGCTGCCATCAACAGTGACTTTGCACTTGACCCCCGTCGATCAGTAGGTTTGCAACAAGCACGTACCCACAACATTTGATCTCACTGTCTACAGGGATACGAGAACACTATGCTCAAAGCACTTTCGCAATCTATCTTGAGTACAGAAACCGGGCCCTTGCCCGTCCGTACGCCATTAACTTTCTTCTATACCTCATCTTCTCAAATTCAAATTATCGAAGATTTGCGACCGGCGAGAGACTTAGCGGACATTATCACGGCCCATGATGATAAATCTTCGCAGCCTGACTTCGTTGCGACTGGCTTCGCACTTGGAGCTTGGCTGCGCACCTTCCACGAACGGTCTAAAGAACTGGAGCAAGATCGATTGATTCGACATATGAGGGACAATGTCGCAAGTCGGGACTTGAAATGGCGAACCACTTATGCCACTATCGTAGATATCGCGAAAGACTTTTCAGTCATGACTAGAAAGAACGTGGATGTATTGAATGAGGTCAAGACCCGAGCGATGCTGGAGCACAAGCAGCGGCTATTGGGAAGTCCTACACAAAGAGATAGAGTTCCTTTCGGGCTGATACACGGCGACTTCTGGACCGGCAAGTATGGGTTTCTCAATGAGTATGGGAAGCAACCTGTAACGACTAACTCGCCACCTTTAGTGCCCTTTTCAGCTCAGTGCCAAGGCCTCAGCTCTACATCATCGACTTCGAGTTCGCACACTTCGGCCATCGCGCGATTGACCTGGGTCAAATGATCGGCGATCTACTCGAGAAGAGCTACATGTCTGACCATCATTATCTGATACGCGCGAATTGCGAAGCCGTGATTACGGCTTTTGCAAAAGGCTATAGCGCTTTCGACGACGACACTGCGTATCGAACGGTGATACATGCTGGCACGCATATGATCAATTGGTGCGCGAGACACCCTGGAGCAGAGATGAGGGGAAAGGTAGAGGGATTGATGCAGAGAGCTGTTGCGATCATTGTCAAAGCCTGGGAAGAGGACCGATCATGGTTCAATGATCATGTTCTGGCATGTTTATTTCATAGGTCTGTGTAGGTCCGAAACTGTAGTAGGCCTCGGTGCGACCTTCCCAAAAGATGTTGGTGCTGCGAGCACGTGTCAGGCCGCCTTCGGTTGTGGCGCAGCTGCAGCCTACACACTACAACGTGACTCCGTAACACGAGCACGCGTATTTATATACCAGTAGTTCCTTCACAAGTTATTGTCAGATTGACCTCGACCCCCCCCCCCCCCCCCC
>JUDZ01008948.1:0-13503 GCA_000812845.1 Stagonosporopsis tanaceti | reverse complement strand
GTAGTGCAGTGCAGTGCAGTGCAGTGCAGTGCAGTTGCGCGTGCAGAGCAGAGGCTGTGGTTGTGACTATGACTATAACTGTAGTGGATGGATTCGCATGTGCTGTGCTGTACTGTTGCTGTTACTGTACTGTACTGTACTGTACTGTATGGCTACGTATCAGATCCAACGCTCTGTACTCTGTTCTGCTCTTCCTCTTCCTCAATGAGTGCATGCATGCATGCATGTATGTATGTGTATAGAAGTGTGCGTTTCGTGTATTGTATAGGCGGGCAGTAGGTGTACATTGGAGAGAGAATGAGGCAAAGTCTATAGTGACAGTGCGAAAGGAACTTACTTTCTACGTACCTACCTGCATGCATTCGAAGAAGAAGAAGAGAGAGAACTGTACAATCAAGATTCACCTGTGTCTGTTGCCTACCCGTTGCATACCCGTTGCCTACCATACCCAGCCGCTGCTATTGTGTATCCGTCGCACAGAATTCATCTGCACCCGCGAACTGCAGCTGGAGTGTTGTGTGTACCCGGTGTCCACGCGCCGATGTTGACATGTGGATTCTGACGCTGCCATCTGCGCTCGTGAACTGCATCTGCTTACCCTCGACTGCTGGCGTGGTCTCGGTCTTACCCTCGCGGCGAACAAGGCAGAAGGAAGAAATACGGGAGGTAACCTTGACAAACCCTCTTGCAAGCCGTCACGCGTCGCGGCCTAGTACCTTCTGCGCGTGCTGCGGTCGTCGTAGCTGTCGCCCTCGTACGCGCGTTTGCGCGGCTCGTCGCGGCCGCTGTAGCTGTCGCGGCCTCCACCGCGGTCGTTGTAGCGGTCCCGGCCGAGGGGCTCGTTGTTGGCACCGCTGGAGCCCCTGTCGCCTCCTCCGCGTCTGTCGCCGCCGCCGCCGCCGTAGCGGTCGCCGCCACGATCGCCGCCACGGTTTCCGCCGCGGTCCCCGCCGTAGCCACCGCTGCCACCTTCAAACCCACCTCGTGGTCCTCGAGGACCGGCGGGTGCACCGTCGGGCGGCGCGTAGCCGTTCGAGCCTTGGTAGCCGATGCCACCACGGCCTCCGCCAAAGCCTCCTCCTCCTCCGCGACCGCCGCCGAACCCGCCTCGGAAGCCTCCACGGTCGCCGCCACCAAAGCCACCACGGCCACCGCCTCGACCGCCAAAGCCTCCGCCGAAACCTCCGCGGCCTGCGAACCCGCCAGGTCCAGCCGGCGGCCCGAAGCCAGCACCGCCGGGGCGCGCAGAGGGGCCCTTGGTGTAGCCGCGTCCTCCAAGGCCGCCTCCAAAGCGGCGCGGGCGCCAGCCGGAGACTGTGCGGCCGCGCTCGACATCGACAAGCACACGGCGGTCCTTGATCTTGATGCCGTCCGTCTCCTTGTAGGCGGCCTTCATGTCCTTCTCGCGCTCGTACACAATGAACGCGTAGCCACGCTTCCTCTTCTTGGGCGGCGCGTCGGGCGGAGCGGTGGTGTCCTCGACAATGCGGATGCGCTCAATGGGGCCGTAGCGGCCAAACTCGCGCTCGAGGTCGTCGGACGTCGCGCCGTATGCCAGACGCGAGACGAACAGGGTCTTGAAAGCGTCGCCCTGGACCTTTGGGTCTTCGCTGGGTACGTCTGTGTTGCAGAGTCAGTAGTGAATCGAAGCATGGCGCCCGTCGGCAGCATACAGTCCTTGACGCCCTCGGTCAGCAGCTTTTCCTGCTTCTCCTTTTTCTCAATCTTCTTGCGGTCGCGCTTCTGCAGCCAGCTGTCCGTCGGCACGTAGCCGTCGTTATCCTTGTACTCGCGCATGGCCTCCAGGTACTGCGCGACGCCGCCAATCTTGGGCGTGCAGCGCTTCTCCGGCGCGTGGTCGATGGGCTCGACCCAGCGCAGCGGCGGCCGCGGGGCGAACAGGTTCAGCAGCATCGGCGGGAGCTGGTACGTCATCTTGGATGCGGTGCGGGATGCGCTCCAGCTGCGGTGCGGGTGGGGAGGGCGAGGTGGTTGATGCGGCCAAGTATAGTAGCGACGGAAGCTGCGTTCCAGGCAGGCAAGACTGCTCACGTGATAAATTTTTGTGCGGCAGCCCGACGTACGAGGTACAACACCACCACGGCGCACCACCACCCTGCCGTCACCCGCCAACATGCCTCTCGCCGCGACCCGAACGGTCGCAAAGGCCCAGGTACTGCTTCCCCCTCCCCGCGACCTCACACACCACCCACTGACCTCCCCCCAGAACGGCGTCGGCGCCTTTGTGCTGCAATGCAAACGCCTCGAGTTCCACTACTGCAACTGGTGGGGCTCCTCGACGGGCATGAACGCCTTCATCAAAGCCTCGCTCCCTACGTTCGCGTCGCGCAACCCCTCCATCGAGTTCTCCGTCAGCCCGCGGCCCCGCAAACACCCGGTCATCATCGCGCACTACATCAACGGCGCCACGCGCTCCATCTGCGTCAAGAACCTGCAGAACGAGGGGGTGCGCGAGAAGGCCGAGATGCTGCGCGATAGCAATGGCGAGAAGAACAGGAAGCTGGGCAAGCCCGTGTCTAGTATCAACGAGAGCGTGAGGGGCATCTGGTCGCCGTTCCATGGCGCGAAGATACAGATCTGAGGCTGTGGAGGGGGCGGTGTGCATGGGGTTGGGGGTCTCGTGGAAGGGCCAATGTAGCATCTTCGGGCGAGAGAGGGGAGACGCGGTTGTACAATACTCAGGCATACACTGGCGCATTGGATTGGATATGTACAGCAAATGTACGAATACTGGCATCAGACATGTCGACATGTTCACACATCACACACACACATGACCACTACGCATCGAAACTCGACATGGTCATTCGCTTTTGTTCATTGTTCATCAGCTAACGTCATGTCGTGATATCCAACTACAATCTCGCCGCGCCACCATGAATTCACGCAGAGTTGGCGTTGATGATGTCGACAAACGCGGGCTTCAGCGACGCACCGCCGACCAGGAAGCCGTCAATGTCGGCCTGCTTGGCAAGCTCGCCGCAGTTCTTCTCGTTGACGCTGCCGCCGTACAGGATGCGGGTCTTCTCCGCCGCCTCGGACGAGACCTCCTTCTTCAGCCACTCGCGGATCGCGGCGTGGACCTCCTGGGCCTGCTCGGTGGTGGCGACCTTGCCGGTGCCGATGGCCCTGGGACGCGTCAGTAGTGTTCGTCTGCATTGTATGTGGGCAGACTCACCAGATGGGCTCGTAGGCGACGACGATCTTGCTCCAGTCCTTGACCTTGTCCGCGACAGCCTTGAGCTGCTTGGTGACGACGGCAACGGTGGTGCCGGCCTCGCGCTCCTCGAGGCTCTCGCCGCAGCACAGGATGACGCTGATGCCGCCGTCGAGCGCGGCCTTGGTCTTGTTGGCCACGAACGCGTCGTCCTCCTGCAGGATGGTGCGGCGCTCAGAGTGGCCGAGGATCGTCCATGTGATGCCGCTGTCCTTGAGCTGCTCGGCGGAGATCTCGCCCGTGAAGGCGCCGTTGGGCTTGTCGTAGACGTTCTGGGCGGCCACCTCGAGGCCCTTGCGGAGGTGCTCGCGGGTCAAGAGGAGGTAGAGCGCGGGGGGAGCAATGACAACCTCTGTCGTGCTGTTAGCATGGCTGCTGGGGCGCGTCCACCGCCTGCTTACCAGCGTTGGGGTCGAGCTTGGCGTCGTTCAGGTGCTGGACAATCTTCTTGATGGACTCGATGGAGCCGTTCCTGTCGTTCGATCAGCTTCAGCGCCCAGTGGGAGCTCTGCAGCCAACGTACATCTTGAAGTTGCCTCCGATGAAGAATTGACGTGCCATTTTGACTGCTGGTGTGTGTGTAGTTGTGGTAAGGGTATAAAAGGGGTATCAAAGTGTGTAAGATGAGATTGAGGGAGTTGTGGTGGTTGCAATGCGTTGTTGAGCTTCGACTACCTAAATGTTTGAGCTGGCGGGCGGGGTGGTGGGGCAAAGTGACGAAGAAGCTCGAGCATCTGCCAGCCCGAGCCTGCCCGAGAGCCTGCCATGGCCCGGCTGTGAAAACACTGGAGGTGCGGAGCTCGTGAGTCCCTGTTTGGAATCCGAAAGAAAGTCACCCGAGGTGTTCTGATGCTGCTGCAGGGCTGTGTGGTGCGGTGAACAGGTCGTCACCGAGACCAGAGGGAATTCGCAGTCTCTCCATATCTCTCAAACGTTGCCTTCACCGTACTCCATACCGGACACCAAGTCCACAGCTATGCAGACACAACTGTGAATCGATGCGGCTCTTCAAGGACCAGCAACATCACGTCACTCGCAAGGATTCGCAGCAACAAAGTGGATCTCGCATCCGCGGCACTAGCTCAGCCCTACATACCCAGTCCGTCCCATCTCCGATCCTCATAATATCCAACTCGCAAGACGACCGCCATCTCCTCAACCGCAAAGCACCATGTCCTCCGCCCCGCCAACCATCCACGGCCTCTCCGTGACTCCGCTAACCCAATGCGCCCACTGGCACTCCGCACTAGACATCATCGCCATCAAGCACTTCTGCTGCCAGAAGTTCTACGCCTGCATCAGCTGTCACGACGCCATTGAGACGCACAAGTCTGGTGTATGGCCCAAGAGCGCGAGAGATCAAGGAGCGGTGCTCTGTGGGGCTTGCAAATACGTGCTCAGCGTTGAGGAGTATATGAAGAGTGGCAGTCGGTGTACGCGGTGTGGGGAGGGGTTTAATCCGGGGTGTAAGAACCACTGGGATTTGTATTTTGAGATGGATGGAGACGAGGCGGGCTCGTGTGGTTGTTGACAATCCGGCCGTCGAGTTTCCTTCCGCATGTCCAAGTGCGTTTGCTCTCCTGGAAGGAAACTGATGCTAGTCTGCTGCTTTGGTTCGCGCTGCCTTGGTTTAAAAGGTCTGCTCTTCTCCGTTTTTTTTTCTATTTTCCTCGCTCTGACTTTCCCCTGCTTCTAGTTTATATCTATATGTCTTACCTATGTGAGATGACGAATCTTCTCTAAACTGCATAACGCACAACGCACGGCTCTGTTACAGTTTGTGGGGTCTGAGGACGTGCGAGGTAAACTAGAGCTGCCACTCGCGTCTCCGTGCACGCGCGTCTGTGCGACGAAGCCACAGTCCTCGTGCGAGGCCACTGTCTGTCGGTGAGTTGCGATGGCCTTGGATGGAGGGGGATTTCCTAGCAGGAAGTTGCGCGGCTGGCGCAATGAGGATGGAGGTGGCTGAGGATGATAGGGACAGCGGAGAGCGTGTCTGATGGGTTTCAGGAACGAAGAGAAGGAGGCGCAGGATCCACAGCAGCGATTGGCACAGTAATCGGCGGAAGTATTATTAATTGAGTGAGTACTTTCTAAAAACTAGCGAGGGTTTGACAAGCATCTCTCCGCAACCTCCACCCTTTCTCCCCTTCACCCCTTAACCTTCCCCCACCCCCTTTCGAAAATATGTACAGCTAAAGAGAACAGCTAAAGAAAAGCAGCCATCGCCTGCTCCCATCTTAGTTCGCCGCGGTCCAAAGAGCCGGGCCGGGGTAGGGGTAGGTCTGGGGGTTGTTGTAGAGGTTGAACAGAAGTCCGGGGTCAGTGCGCTTGTAGAGGCTGGTTCCCGCAACGCCGGCCGTGGGCGCCACGGTGCCGCTGCCGGTGACCCTGAGGTTGAGGCACTGCGAACAAGTTAGCTTATAGTCTCTCTTCGCGGTGATTGCACGACATACCTGAGGGTACAGCTGAGCGCCGTTGTCGCCTCCCGCGCTGTGCAGAGCGATGATTTCGTGGCGGATGACGTAGTTGCCGGCCCTGAGGTTCCTGGGAATAGTGGTCGAGGAGGTGAAGTTGTTCCTGATCAGGTTGTCGGTGACCCAGGTTGACGTGCTGGGGGTGACGAGGCCGCCCTGGGAGATCTTGCTCCAGCGGAGCGCACCGGGGGTCAGTGTCGTGCAGTCGCCTGTGGGGATGTTAGCAGGGTTTGTGCAGGCGCGGAGCCGGCGTGCGTACCGTTGCAGGGCGCGATGTAGTTGATGATCGGGCCCTTGTGGCTTTCGGGCCAGGTGTTCCAGTGGAAGTTCAGAGTCGCGCCGGCGGCGACGGTGGCGTACAGACGGCCTGCGGTCGCGCTCTTGTGGCAGTTGACGTCGTTGGTGCCGGCGGCGGCGGGTTCGACGAAGCCGTTGTCCTGGTTCAAGGAGTTCCATCCAGCGGTCTGGGGCCTCGCGTTGGCAGCGGAGTAGAACCACACAGGGTCGGCGCCCTTAGCCCAGGCACCATTGCTGCTGACGTCGCTGACGAAACCGTGAGCAGACGTGGTGTCAAGAAGGGTGGCGACAACGCCGAGAAGGAGTGCTGCGGAAAGCATTTTGTAGCGAAAGACGGAGAAAGGATAGTGTTGAAGTGAGAAGGATAGTGTTGAGGTGAGAAAGATAGTGATGAAGTGAATGTTTGTGGTGGTGAGATATGAGAGTGACTTTGTTCTCATCTTATATGCTGCCAAAACTGCTTTCGATATCGACATTTCCACCAAGACAGTCAATGGAGCCCTCGTGCCGTACCTTCATCTGTTGCCCAAGCCATCGAGACCCTCGAGATGCGCCCTTTCGGCGCCATAATACCAATGGGATTGGCAAAGTCCGTCTTGTCGTTCTTGGATGGTGGAGTCTGAGAGAGACCGAAGTGCGAATCGAGCAATGCATTCATCTGTGGACCTGACACGAACAAACCCGAACGAGACAGATATTAAGCCACCCTGGTAGCGAGTGTACTCGTTGCAGCAAGATGCTCGACCGGAAAAGTGCCGGAGGCTATTGTGGATACCGCAGCGTAGTGTCGGATATAGGGTCAATCTATTTCCATCGGAACCACGACTCAGAACGCCGTTAGCGAACTACCCTTAATAACATTACAATCAGTGCACCGCCAAGTCCTCGTATGCTGTGGTCAGCTGGGCGTTATCCTTAATGTCTGCAACTGTTTGGATGCATGGCAATGTAAATGAATCCCGGTTGCGATGGCCCCAGGATACAGGCCATCGGCTTCGCACACGTGACAAAAGAGTGCTCAATCCACCCAGTTTGTTTTCAACGCGATACGCGCATATTTGCCGTGGTCTCACACTTGCTCCGAAGCGTGTCCGGCTTCGGTGGAAACATGGTGAGGTAAAGCCGTTGGTCGGTCGCAGGCAGGTGCCCAGGAAACAGACCGGGAGTATTTTGGTGCCGAACTCAACTGAGGTCCTTCAGCAGTCCTCCCTTTGCATTAAGATCTTACGTTGAAGGTTTGATGCACCATTGCTGCCTTGGATGCAGCGTTTGCGGGAAGTCGAGAATCGCCAGACGTGATGAGAGACAGGACTCATTTCGTGTTTTGACAGGACCGATGGCGCTCGCGACGGCAGACGCTCTTTATGTATCGCTCTCAAGGAGCCACTGGGGAAGGAGCCAGGCTAAATGTGCGCGCCTTTAGTACAGCGCTCAAGGTGCAACAATCTGCTCAATATTTGCTCAACTATACGGCAAGTGACAAAGTTATAGATTGACCATGCAAGAATCCATTAGATACGGTAAACACACACGAATACGAAGGAGATCAACTTGAAGAAAGAGAAGGTGACCTGGAGAAGAAAAAAGTTCGGCGCTCGTTGAGCGATCAGTCAACACGAGATCGCGTGGTGTTCCGGAGAGGACAACAACACGTTTCCTCTGTATAGATGTGAATAATCCGTAAAGTGATGTTCATCCAAGAGGGAGCCAGACAATGCTGCTGTGAACCATGATGCGAGAAGGCTTTCACGGGTTGGATAAGGAAGTGCGGTCTGGTTTAGCGCATTTTAGTGCCCGAGGTCTTGGTGTTGTCTCTCGCGCTTTTGCACGAACTTTATCAGTATGACTGCGACTTCTCGAGTCGACAGTAGGCAGGATCCGGAATAAGATATTCTCAGCATCTCTTTACACAGAAAATTCCCTGATCGCTCTCTCCGCAGCTATAAGGCCTCTTTTAAAGTCTGCTTTCCTCTGCTCGCTCTGCATAATCTCCGCCTTGCAGATCTCCAGCCCAGCTCTTTCCCTTCGCACAATTCCTTTCAGAACTTGTGCAGATGCAGGGGTTAGCAGCGCCTCATGCCCGGTGAGCCTGGCGATTGCCTCGTGCAGATCCATGAATGCCCACGACATGCCGATGAGCATATCTCGCCGTGTCAGCCACTGCATGGACAGGCTCACCATCCACTTGCAGAAAGCGCCTGATTCCATATTACCAGTCGCTACGGCTTCCTTCAGGCTTGCCGGTGTGCGAATGTCTGCCCGACTGCAAAGCTCCAAACCGAGCTCAACAATACCGACTGATCCGCCATCATCTGTGCGACGGACCTCATCCATACCCGCTACGCCTTGACCCTCAACATCGAAACCAGTCTGCGCGCGCAATACTCGGACAAGCGCAGAACCAAACGTATCCGCTGCCCGGACCGGTACAGAGGGAAGAGTTTCGAGAAGAGTTGGCGACGTGAACCACAACGGAAGAAGATCGCGCAGTTTCGACCTGTCGATCTTGGATCCGAGAGGGTGGGTGGTATTACAAGCTCCACCATCGGATATGGGCGATGAAAGATCCGGAGTCGCAATGACGGGGTAATTGACAAGGATATCCAGATCCTCGGTAGCTGCTACTGAAAAGGTTTCGGGCGACTGTCTGGTGAACTCGTAGTACGCTTTCGGGTCTGGCTGAGGTGTTTGCACTGGCGACCCAAGCTCCTTGATCCAGCCTTCCACAACTTCAACCTCAGTCTGGGTGAAACTACCAAACATCTTACCCTCCCAAGATAACTCTTTGACAAGTCTGCTGTACTCAGGATGGCCCTTGATGACCCAGGGCTTGCAATTGCCCAAGTCATTGAGGAACTCCTTCTGCCACTGTTTGTTGCTGAACGCGTTTGGTTCAAGCCAATCCACAAGAGAACGACGGCCAATCTTCAAGCGACTGCTGCAATGGATCTTATGCGCCACAAAGGCTTTGGCTGTGAAGATATCGAGGAGGGCAGCTTCTGTTGTGGTACGTGGAAAAGGCGCTTCTGGTTCCACCTTCGCTGTCTTCAAGGATGGGCTTTCGGGAGTTGTGGGTAAGCCCTCTGCAAGAATGTACCCCGCTTGCACTCGCTTCCATGCAGTGTGTGCGGCCTCGACGCCCTCATCCCGCTCGACCAGCTCGATGTAATCGGCAACTGCTGCCATTGCCATGGCAGCGTGACCCGAATCTGCGTTATCAATTGAGATGTGCAGCTCAAAATAGTATGGGTTAAGCCGGACCTCGCGAAGCTCCTTGACGGTCTTCAGCAAATGTAACGGCAAGCTTTCGTACGCCATATTGAAGCCTAACGATTCTGGCAGGAATTCATGTGGAAACACGGAGATCAGAAGCTGAGCGATGGCGGCCTTCCAGCAGCGCTCTTGATCCAACTTATGGCGAGGGTCGATGAACTCCTCCGAGTCTGCAGCGGGAAGCCCGGCATCAATGTCGTCCATCAGCTGTCTGTACACGTAGACATGGTTCTTCGCAAGGTCACCATCTCCAAGCTCTTCTGACATGACCTGCCATGCGTTCTTGGTAATCTTGCGGTACTTGAATGGTGTTGTGACCTTGTTGATGTGTCCGAGCCAAGCTCCGTCTACATACTTGACAGGAGCAGCCTGCTTTAGCCACCACTTGGCTTCTTCCTCATCGCCAAAGATCTCGCGAGATCCTCCAGCTCTGCGACGAGCTAGATACTGTTCCCAACGGTTGCTCACGTCCTCATCTTTTGTCTTGAGGAACTCATTCAGGCGATCTCGAGCGAACGAGTCAATTGAAAGGATAGTACTGGCCGAATCCTCCAGAGCCTCGCTGATTGTGGCTGACAGGAACGACAGAAGAAGCTCGCGACACTGGGACAGGATCTCAGGGTGTTGCTCAAGATGATGAAGCTTATAGTAGAGCTCTTTGTAGGTCTTCAACTCCGTCAACTCTGTCTCATTAACGGCTTCGGTATCCCCATTGCTGATTGGCGGTTTCTCGACAGTGGCGACAAGCTGTGGGCCGCTGTCTGCAATTTTGAACCTCCAGCCTTTGAATGACAGTCTCCGGGGACTATCTATGGCCTCGGGGTCCTTCTTTCTTGAACGTCCTTTCGCTAGACGATTCCGGACCTCACTCCACGCAAGGAGCGCCAAGAACGCAATCAGTATTGCGATTGTGGTTTGGATGATAAACATTGTGCAGACGTGTACGGTTTGGTCGGACGAGATGGTTGGGATTCTACCAACAAGTTACTGAAATTACATACATCATACATGTATGCCTAGGAGGCGAACAAGTAGGTCCAGATCTCGCTGACGATACCATTGTTTGGTGTGGGGTAAGGCATAGTTCCTGGCATGACAGTATTATTGCCCCTGCGAAACACCGGACCAATGGGAGACAATTGGTAACGTAAAGCTCCTCCGTGGTACACCACAAATAACCGCAATGGGACTCAGCCGTGACATCTCCTCTTGAGCGCCACGGATTCTGCCCTTGTTGACTAGCTATGGTACAGATGTTGTACTACCGTGACTAACACTGCTGTACATGCAGGACGAGGAGAATTCAATGACACCTGCCTATTTACGAACTGCAATTCAAGAACATGCTCTTGGCTACATGAAGGGACGGCAGCCTTGACGTTGTTCGCTTTGCCAAGACCTGCGGGTAAAATCACCGACACGTCACTTTTACACGCTGATGGCAGAAGCCATTGTGTCGCGCGCTCGCACGTGTACGATGGCCGCGGAGTATAAGCACGCAATCTGCGTTACGTCGTTCCAACGCCTAGGTAACGTTGTTTGTGTCATCCTAGAACTTAGGGTACAACGACTCGGTTCAATCTCACACAAATCACATCAAAGTAGTCGTGCCAATACAACTACACCTCTATAACCATGGCTGATTTTACGACAATATACGAGCGACTGACGCAACACCTGGCTGCGACTGGTTACACATTTGTGTGTCCCTCTCCAGAAACAGCTGGGAGAGTGGTACAGAAAAGGAAGTCTGACTCCTCGACACAACAGTCGCAAAACGCACAAGACTTCTTTGGATGGAGTCTGCCGTGTTCTAGGTACGCAATTTTCCACTTGAGTCTGTCTTCAGTGGTGCGAAGCTTCAAAGACGAGCTCAAATTCATGGCCTTTTCTGCCACAACTCTATACTAGGAGCTGGCGTGCGTTCTCTGCTGATGATCTCTCCAGGCAGACCCTCAAAGTTTTGATACCAGACGATGTGTTTGAGAGTCTGCGAGGAGCCTCGATCATTATCGATGGAGATATCAAGGATGAATATCGGTCGACCGTTCGTGTGTCCAACTTCTACCTGTCCAATGTTCAGGAGCCTGCGATACCACTCTACTACATTCACTCGTCTTTCCCTGCCACATCGGATTCGGTATTCTTCGGTCCAGACACATACCTATACACACAATTCCTAAAAACAGCACAACATCATTTGCCGCGGAACCTGAGCAGTGCAATAGATGTATGTTGTGGTTCGGGCGCGGGCGCGATACATTTGGCCAGAACCTATCCACAGGCGAAAGTCCTTGGTCTGGACCTCAATCCAAGAGCACTGAGGCTTGGGAGCGTTAACGCACATCTGGCCGGTGTTAAAGTTGACTATTATGAGTCAGACCTCTACACTGCCGTACCCGGTGACGATAAAATGGCTGAAATAGATCTAATCATCAGTAATCCACCATACATCGCCTCCAGTGCCGATGGAAAGGACCTCCCGATGTATGCAGATGGTGGTGCTGAGTTTGGACTCGACATCTCGCTCAGAATTGTCGCAGAGGGTATGAAAATACTTTCCAGAAGGGGTGTCATAATTGTGTACACAGGAGTTGCGATACCGTTCGCGAATCCTGGGCAAGACGCATTCCTCGAGAAACTCCAGGCCGTCGAGGGGGCCGAGCTGGTCGAGTACACGATACTACATCCAGATATGTGGCCTGAAGAAATTGGACATGGCGCGTATGCAGACGTTGGCAGGATCCAGGTCGTCGGAGCTGTTCTGAAGAGATCGTAAGGCTGACAGCAAGGGCTTGGGTAGGCGGAGCTTTCCGATCGCCTGCACGCTTCCGCAACGACAATAACAATGCTTGTGCTACCTACCTTCATACTCGGCTTTCCCCCCCCGACCAATACTGTCCTCGAGTCAAGGGGGACAAAACAATTTCCGAGTATCTTCGATTAGGGCTGTCGATATCACTGAAGCAGCTCCCCCCGTAGAACTGTAGGATTCGTTAAGCACCCCTACACCCCTGTTAAGTGCGGCGATCTTCATATCGATTCCTGTAGCATCTCACCTCAACGGTTTCACTGATCCTATTGTAGTCTGCTATACAATGCCCTAAGAGGTAAGGCTTGGTGCTACCCCTGTGCGGCTGCACGCGCTATGTATCATGTAGTTTTCCGATCGTCGTAACTTTGAGCTCAATATGATGCCGTTTCCCCATGGCAAAAGGCTTAGTCCTTGCATGACGACTCAAAAGGGCTAGCTTTGTGCTCCTCCCTTGAATCTCCTCGCTATTCCTCGACCACCCGCTGCGGGCGACCAGCAACTTGACCTTGGCAGACACTCTTTACAGACCATGTTGTCAGGCGGTGTTGCAGCAGCGGACGATGATTAATCATCATGCATTCTAAAACATCGCATCGACTACAATATCTGTTCTCGAAGCATGTAGTGCTCACGCGGAGATCGTGTTGTCAGATACTGCACATCGAGTATTGTTGCGCATTCCACTGCATCTTCAAGCACGATGGGGCGGCAAACTCGGATCTCTGTCTGTCGAATAACTTTATCCAAGGTCCTGTCTTCTGAACGATTCTTGGTTTTCTCAGCTCCGTACACACAGTTGAAACATGTCTCCCACGTTCAATATCATCAATCTTCTGCTTTTGTTCCTATCGCCAATACCCAGCGTATCCGCACAAAACTTAGCATGTAATATCACTGGCTATCATGATCAGCAGAACATCTCCTGGTTTATGGGCAACTTCTTCTACGATGGCTCACCAACTCTCAACTTATGCGCCTCCTACTGCAGAAAGAACCCAAAATGCGAAGCCTTCCGGTACTCATACTGGCGCGACGCTGATGGGCAATACTGTGAATTCTTCGCAACGTCGTTGTAAGTGCTCCGGTACAAAACAGACGTTGAATCTAACATGGCAGCTCAGCGTCCCGAATTTCAAAGTCGATCGTTTTTCGCCGTATTCTTATTACGATATCGGATGCAATTTTCCGCCTTTCGAAGATCCTATCACGACAACCACAGTCTTTGCAGACACCTCTTCTGCCACAGTTGTGACCACTTTGACGAGTACTGTTACCTCATCGACTTCTATCACAATCTTCTCCACTTTGATCGAGACTGTTACTTCACTGATTCCCACGACTACTACTTTACAAAATTCCACAACAGTCGTGTCAACTCTGATCACGACTACTACTTCACTAGT
>JUDZ01008947.1:0-13483 GCA_000812845.1 Stagonosporopsis tanaceti | reverse complement strand
CTCTCTCCTTGTTTTGCCCCCCTCACGCAGTCTTCTTCCACTGCGCCCACACCCCCAACAACGAGCTCGTCGTGCCCGCCAACCCCACAATCCCATCATCGAGCTGCACCCACCCCAGCGCCGTCGCCGGAATCGTAATGTCGCACAGGTCGCTCAGCAACTGGACCTTGACGGCGTCCAGCTCCCTGGCGACCTTCTTCTGCTCGACGACCTTCTCCGGGTCCGCCGAGGCCGCGACCACGGCGCCGCGCGCCCGCAGCCCGTACAGCGCGTACACGCCCTGCACGATGCTGAAGGAGATGCCGCTGAGCCAGGCCTGGTTTGCGCGGCGCAGCAGCGCGGGCGCGCCGGCGCTCTTGCGGATCCCCGCCGCGTCGAGGATGTTGGCGCTGTCCAGCAGCATGTAGAAGGCGTAGCCGAGCTGGCGGCCGACGCTGGTCGCGCGGATCACGGGGTCGAGGGTGCCGGCGTCCGAGGCGACGGCGGCGGCTTTGAAGTGCTCGACGAATTTGCCGACGCGCATCAGCTTGCGCGCGGTGCCGAGCTGCTTCTTGGTCGTGTCGAAGGGCGCGATGGTCGCCAGCGGCCGGTTGGTGCGGTACAGGTACCACGCCAGGAAGCGGGCGAAGTACTGCACGGTGCGGAGGACTTTGTCGCGGCCGACTGGGGGGTGTTAGTGGGTGTTGAGGAAAAGATGCGGGGGTGCGGTGAGGCGCGGGCCGCGACGGACGTACCGGTTGTGGCAACGAACTTGAGGTAGTGGGCTACCGTGGGGTGGTAGACGAGAGCGTCGGCAACCATGATGGCGGTATCTGTTTCTTTCTCTTTCTCTTTCTCTTTTGATACCGAACCGTTATCTAGGCAATGCTCGAGCAGCTTGCGAGCTTGCAGGTGAAGCAACGAGAGGTCTCGTGATGACAATCGTGATGGCAGGCGTCAATGGGAGAATCTCAGCAGGGGCAGAGTCGGCGTGGGTGGTAGACGGATGTCGAACCGATGATGGAGATAGGGACTCGGGCGTTGATGCGGTCGCGATATGCGGCTGCCGCAACCTGGGGAAAGCTTGTGACCTACCTCGGCAAAACAACGCTGCGGGTCACGAGCGAGTCACGAGCGAGTCGACGGTTACCGGGACGAAAATTACTGCCACGGAATCACTGCCACGTTGAATAAAGCATGTGATCTCGCACTAACAGCATATTTTGATATTGCGATGTAATACTGCCCTCTGAATTGCTGGATTGTCCTGTCATCTATCATGATTCACAGGTTTGGCACATCATTCGCTTCCAACCTCCTGCAGTACCCATCTCATCTCATCTCATCTCACAGACAACCAGCGCTACTGTAGAGTTGACAGAAGACGTCGTAGTCAGTGGTGCCTGCGACGAAGTGTTGACCATGCCCGGTTCACCGCGCGCGAAAGACCATAAGAAAATGTACGTCTGCATAGAGTGCTCAAAATGACCCTGGTCTATCACCGCCTACTCTTAGCGCACGCTCCACCGCTTGCCTCACCTTGCGTGCTTCGCGATCTGAGCGTCAAAGTCGCAGCGGGCGAGGCCTGAAGTTCAGCTGTGCTCCGAGGGTGGCACTTCAGGCTATGTGAGGCTGTGGAGGTTCGCACACGAGGGGAAACCGGCACGTGCTGGTGGTTTGCTGAGCTCTGGGGTTGTGAGTTTGGCGGCGAGGAAGGTGGATGCGCGGATGGATCGGTCAATTGTGTAATGTGGATGCAAAATGTCAATCGAATCATGGGTATTGTTACTTATGTGCAAGAAATATTTGCAAGTCTTGGGTTTACGGAGCCCTCCTCCCCACGACGACAAATCTGCATCTGTTAGCATGTTTCATGGCCGCAACACTCGCACGGAGACGGCACTCACACAGGCCAGTAGGCGTGACACCCCGGGTCTTTCAGCTCGGTCCGCACCTTCGCCAGCAACACCTTGAGCTCCTCCAGCGACCACCCGTCGTAGAACTTCAACAGCCGCAGACTCAGCCCCTCAATACCCTCCAGCATCGCGCTGAGCTGCAGCAGCCCCGCGTCTCGGAGCCGCCTCTGCTTCGGCCATGGGCCGATCGGCAGCTTGAACTCGCGGACTGTGACATCGACGAACCCGACCTTCTCCAGGCTGCTCTTCATGAAGTCGGCGCTCGTTCGCAGGTTGACGCCCACTTTCATCGCCGCCTTGCCTTGCTCCGTGCACCACGTGTGGAACGAGGTGCCAGGGTTGCGTGATGTGGGCTGCATGATGCCGAAGTAGTCCATTTCTTGCAGCTCAATGTAGCCGCCGGGCCTGATGTGGGCGTAGGCTTGCCGGAAGAGCTTATCCCAGTTGCGTATGCAGCCAGTCATTGTGCGCATGTGCACGAGATCGAAGTGGTTGAGCGGCCAGGTCCAGTCTGCTTCTGCATCGTCAATCTCGAATTTGACATTTGGCGGGACCCTGTGGATGTTAGACTGTCGTTCGGTATTTTGCGAGAGTAGGGCAAAAGGGGCTGACCACAGGAAGAAGTGTGGCTGGAGCACCGGGAGGATACGCACCATGTTGGCTGGATAGGACTTAGATCTGTGGCAGTGACGGTCGCACTGGGGAATTGCTCGCCAGCGTCAATGGCCCAGATCCCCGTACCGGTTCCTATGTCGAGAATCTGTTGAGGGCTATCGAGCGGTGCAAAAGTGACCTTATCGCTGAAGACGAGCTGTATGGATGCATATTTGATGTCCAATCGGTCCTGCTCTTGTTCGTCGTCTGGCAGAATGTAGTCTCCGCTCGCTTTTTGGTAAGCGTGGTACCGTCTCCCGTTCTCGAAGTGGCCAGCCATGATGCTCGACGTCAACGACGCCGTTTCAGACGCCAGGTCGCCGTACGACGAGTCTGCATCTGAGTTGGACCAGACGTCCAGATCGCTCGCGCCATTTGCAGCGGCCTGCGCATCGCTCTCGCTCACACTGCTCGCACTGGTCTCCATGGCCCGGTGTAGGTCTTCGAGCTCGTGCTGGCTGCGTTTGGTACCACTCGTTCAGCCACACGTTGACGTCCGAGCTCTTGCACGACCCTCTAATTTCTGGCGGAATGCAGCTGACCACGTGCCCCTGCGCTTGCAATGAAGGGTCACAACAGCGCTGTCGTGTCACGGCGGTCGCAGCAACAATGTCGAAATTTGGTAGCGCGAGGGAACAAAGAATAGAACCTGGGCTCGGGGCCGTCGTCGCTGTCCAGGGTTGACGTTCGGCGGAGTGTGCACCCCGGCCCGGACGCAAGCAGCCGCCGCCCCGGGGAACGTTCTACATCCGTTGATCGCTTCCCTGTTACATAGACTGTTCGATGCGTCGGCGTACTCCTCAGCTCAACCAATGCGACGTCCCGGGGAGCCTACGTCACTCTCGAGTGGCCTTGCCGGCCTTGTCACTCCGTCGTGCACGGCGCTCGCCGTGGTGGCTGTTGCTGGTGGTGACAGGTGTGCGGGGAGTGGGGCAAACTCGAGAGAGCTGCAGCCTGCCCTAGATGTGGCAGGAGCTGTGAAGGGAGTCGCAGGTGGCTGATGGCGAGAAAGTCGCACCTTGGAGCGGCATGCGGCAGACCAACGTTCAGATCAACGTTTGTTCCCCTGACCTCACGACCTGTCGGGATCGACTTGCTCGTCTATCGCGGATATGGGCCGTCCCTGCGCGAGCTTGAGCCGTCTCTACGCTAGCTATTCGACCTTAGTTCGCCGAAGGCAGCTCAGGCCCCAGAGCGTACATAGATCGTGACAAGCAACGACTCCTTCCCAGCGCTCCGGTTCACGACGACTGCACGCGAGTCGACACATCATACGATCATTCAGGATGACGGATTACACTAAGAACGGCCTGCATGTGCTGATCGTCGGCGCTGGTGAGTGAGACTGTGTGAGGTCTCGAGAGAGGCATGGAGGGGTAGCTTGGAACTAACCAAGGCGGCAGGCACGAGTGGACTGCTCGTTGCGCAGGGCCTCAAGAAGGTTCGTCGAGACAAGCACGGAAGCATCATCGCCCTGACACCCCCACCCGCAGAACGGCATCGCCTTCACCATCTTTGAGTCTGAGACAAGCACAACCTACCAGACACGGCCACGAGAATGGGGCATGACCCTCCATTGGGGCTCGTCACATATTGCCTCCTGCCTCCCTGAGCACCTCGCTGCCCGCTTCAACGAGGCCTATGCCGATCCATCCCTGAAACCTGATGCTGTGACCGGCTTACCCATCCACAATGGCAAGACAGGCGACCTCATCATGTTGATGGGAGCAGAAAAGCCAATGCGCGTGAGCAGAAAGAAGATGCGAAACCTCTTCAGCGAGGGCATCGATGTGCAGTACGGCAAGGAAGTCGTACGCGCCTACGTAATCGAGGACTCTTCGTCGCACGACAACGGACGAGTCAAGGTCGAATTCAAGGACGGCCACCATGCCATTGGCGACGTCGTCGTTGGCACCGATGGCGCCAAATCGTTGCTGAGGGAGTCGATCGTTGGCTTCGAGGACTCGCAGCTGACGACCGTGCCGGTGAATCTCATCAACTTCCCTTACAAGTTTGATGCCGAGCTTGCCCTGCAGATACGCGCGTATAATAAGATCTTCCTCAACAGTATACACCCCGATCATGGGACTATGTACTGGCTGTCGAGTACGTTCTCCCCCCTTACATGCCTAGTGACCGGCCCGCTGATCCGCATTCAGTCATGGACGTTCCCGACCCTGACAGGCCCGAAACTTGGAGTTTCCAGGTCATGCAGAGCTGGAACGAGAAGACTACGCCCCCATCTGCCGACCTGAGCACCAATGAGGGCCGCTTCAAGTTCTTCAAGGCACGCTGTGAGGAGTACGCCGAGCCCTGGCGCTCAGTTGGCCGCGCCGTCAAGGAGGGTACGACGATCCCTATGGACCGTTTGACCTATTGGGAGAAGTCAAAAAAATGGGATAACAAAGGAGGAAGAATGACGCTATGTGGAGATGCCGCCCACCCCATGACCCCTCGTAAGTTTCCGCGTTCCTGCGTTACTCCAGTCTACGGCGGACCCTGGACCCCCACCCCCAGATCTTATCACTGATACAATGCATTTTGCAGATCGCGGCCAAGGCTTGAACAACGCTCTGCAGGATGCATCCAATTTCGTTAGCACGATTGTGTCCGTGTCCAACGGCTCGGCCAGCCTCGCCGAGGCGGTCCAGACTTACGACGATGAAGTCCTGGAGAGAGGCCAAACAGAGATGGAGATTTCGCTGAAACAGTCTTACTTCATTCACGACTGGGAGACGCTCATGCAGAGCCCGATGGTGAAGATTGGCATGCGCCAAGTCAAGAAGGGCGAAGTGTAGCTGAGTGCATGATGTATTCCTCAGTCAAGACTGAGATGCTATCGCAGATGTAATGCTCTCCTCCGATAGGTGGACATACTTTATCAAGACCACGATGACGTTCAACATGCTCATGCAACAATCGTCTGGTTGAGACACTCCTCGCTAGTACAGGGCAGACTCTACATCGATGACTGGTTACGAATATCATCAACCCATTCAATCTGCAAGAGAAGCAACTTCTACGCCAGCGTATACAAACATCCTGCTCGCTGTGGCGCACAGCAACGGTTGCAATCTCGATAACATTCCCAGTATCACCGACTTCGGCTATGCGCAGAGATACGGATGCTGTCGGCACCCGTCACTCGATTCTTATGGAGTAATTGTCCTCATTCCGGCTCCTTCGTGGCACCCTTGTTAGACCCACGGCCATGGATGCACAGCAGGATATCTTCGCCGCCTACGATAGCTTGGCCTGATGAGCAAATCATGTTGTGCTTCCCTACAACGCTGTTTCAGGATCATTCCGGCCACGGGCTGCATCATCGTCGGCTTCTATCCGTTGGGCCCAACGTCGCACAAAAGAACGTCATGCGCGGGTACTCCTTTGCGTACACTCGAGAGCTTACCAAGAGGATGTGAGCATTCTTGGTTGTCTGGCTATCTTTTTGCCCCTCTGGCAGCCTTGGATGCACATATAGCTGAGCCGCGGCTGTGCAATGTCACTCCACCGAGTTTTTTCTGCAGCTTTTACATTCGACATGCAGACATTTCCACCTTCGACGTCCTCTTCGAGGCGATCTTCGATCATACAGCCAATCAACAATGCCAGCCAATACTCTTTTGCGGAGACGGCAGTCCAGTCGCCCAATGCCTCCTGTGCAACGTTCGTACCCACCCACTCATCCTCGAATCTCGCTGTCAATGGCATCTTGCCGTCAAAAGCTTCTTCGCTGAAGCAATCCGAGAGCTGGACAACCGAGGGTGAGCGCAAAGTCAGTTTCGGACCAGTCAACCAGCACCTACACATCAACACCTCCGATCTGCCATCAAAAGAGAGGCCAGGTCTTCAATCTTTTCCTTCAGAAGCCTCGGGAACTCCTTCAGAGAAATGGACACGGACTAAAGGCTTCTGGCGGTCTTTCGTTGCAATGTGTTTGCCATTGCTATTGTCCGCCCTTGAGGGGAGCGTCACAAATACTGCTCTTCCAACAATCTCTGCTGATCTCAACCTTGGCACCACGTTCTCATGGGTGGCCACTGCTTACTTGCTCGCCAGCACAATCTTCCAGCCGCTGTACAGCCAGCTTGGAGATATGTGGGGGAGGAAGGTACCCATGATGACCGCCGTAACTGTTTTCGCCATCGGAAGTGCGGTATGCGGAGCTGCCACCTCCGGCGCCGTTCTCATTTTTGGACGAATCATTCAAGGTTTCGGGACAGGCGGCATCGACCTGTTCTCCGAGATGATACTGTGCGATCTCATACCGCTACGGAAACGTGGGCCGTACCTCGCGATCAAGCACATCGTATTCTCGATCGGAACCTGCCTAGGACCGCTTCTCGGAGGCGTTTTCGCCGAGCTCAACTGGAGATGGTGCTTTTACATCAACATACCTGTCTGCTTCATTGCCTTTGTGGTAATCTACGCCTGGCTCGACGTCGGCGGAGGCATGAAAGCTGAAGAGGTCTCTGTGCTGGCCGAGCTTAAGAAGATTGACTATCTCGGCACCGGCCTCCTCACATTTTCTGTGGTGATGCTGCTCATCTCACTCAGCACAGGCGGTGCGCCAAACCCATGGTCTCACTGGTCTATCATCACCCCCCTGGTGTTTGGAGTCGTTGGCTTCGTAGGACTTGCTTTTTGGGAACGCTCGTCGCGCTGCAAGTACCCGATCATGCCACCGCATGTCTTCTCGAACCGGACTACAATCATCTCATTCGTTTTGACAGCCATCCATGGCTTCATCACATACGGCTTTCAGTTCTATCTCCCTCCTTTCTTCCAAGCTGTGAAGGGATCGTCGCCGAGCCAATCTGGAGTCGAGGTCATGCCCACAACCCTAGCTGTCGTAGTCTTCGCTGCTGTTGGTGGCCCTCTCCTTAGTTTCTGGGGAAAGTACAAGCCCATGCACATTGCTGGCTTTGGCATCATGACCACCGGCCTTAGCTTGTGCGTACTCCTTGGGCCCTCTACTCCGATCTCGGTCTGGTTCACGCTCCAAATCGTTGTTGCTGCAGGTCTTGGAATCGTGATATCGACTATGCTGCCAGCTGTGCAGGTCAACTTGCCTGAAAGCAGTACTGGTGCAGCTGCTGGCTCATGGGCTTTCCTCCGCGGAACAGGATCACTCCTCGGTGTCGCTATCCCTGGTGCCGTGTTCACTGTACGCTTCAACTCACTCTTGCCGACCATCCCAAGCCGGATCGCTCGAACACAGCTTGGCAAGGGCAAGGCGTACCAGCACGCTTCTTCGATCTTCGTCAGCAGCTTCGGGGAGAACAACAAGGTGCAGATCGTCAATGCCTTCAACGAAAGCCTCAAGAGCGTCTGGATCGTTTACGCAGTTCTTGCGGGTATAGGGTTTCTCTTGACGTTCGGCGAGAAGCAGCACAAGATGCGCAAACAGCTCAACACCAAGTATGGCCTCAAGAGCGCATCTCAAACGCCGTCTCCAATCTCCCCATCAACGACATCTCCTACAACGCATGCACCTAGCGAGAAGTCGGAGTACCCGATGGTGGACGTCTCACTCCACGAGCCAACACGAGAGACTGTTTGAGGTCCGAGCACACGGTGAATAGCATGCTGGATGGTGTACATGCAATGGAGGATATACCCTGATATTTATATCCCACTCTTATCGCATTCCCTTGCCAGATTGTCCGAGTCGATATGCGGAGTTTGTTTGGTCGTTACAAATTGCGTCTACCTATGGTAGCAGCCACGTGCTGATCAGTCTTTCCTTGCTTCCCACACGGTCGAGCCCGCTACATAAATAATACACATCGTTAGCATTACGCAAACTCAACTAATCCACGTGACCTTCGACTAAGTATATGTGGTCCTCTAAAAGACCACAAACCTACAGACCATTCAGGGTATAGAATAGAATAGCATCCTGGATTGCGTTGTGGATATTAGCCACACCATCCGCACCCTCCCGCAGCTTCGCTTCACCCACACGCGGATCCACTTTCGCCAGCGTCGCAGCACTAAACGTATCATGATCACTCAGCAGCAGTGTCAGGCTCGCAATAACCACCGGAACCAACAGCCCCTTCTTGAACTCAGCCAGTTTCCCTTTCAACCGCTTCGTCGCCGCCGGAATACTCTTGTTCACTGCACCAGTCAGCCACTCGCTCTCATCCAACAATGATCAAGGGGAAGTACACACCCGTCGCCGTCACCGTGCTAACCACGTCATTCGAGTCGGCCACCGTGAAGGGCGCCGCCGCAAGCGCGTGCCGGAAGCCCGCGCGGTTCACCTCGTGGATCTGGGCTACGCCCAGCAGAACCGGCGTGCCGTCCACCAGCGACGTGGGGAAAGAAGAGCCGCTGTAGGCCTGCACCGTCGCGTCGAGCGCGAGCACGGCGTTGTGGATGTTGATGATGTCCTGCTTCACTGTTTGGCCTGTCGGAAGGACGAGTTGGGGGACTGCGAGGGAGAGGGCGGTGGGGAGCAAAGCGAGAAGCGGGAGGAGATGCATTGCGCTGTGTGTGTGTGTATGTGTGTGTTCTCAAGTTTGCGATGGAGTGGGATTGTGGGTGTAGGCGTGCTGGCCTTGGAATGCGCGCACAACGGGCTTTGCTTATAACTACCGGGTACTGCTGGTCCACGAGCCGCAGGGATACATACCGAGGTCGGTACTTAGTGGCGTGGAAGCTAAGAGGTGGTGGTTTGGTGGTTTGTAGATCATGTTGTTGTTCTGGGTGCGCTACAGGGCTAGGCCCCGGGGTAGAGAGGGGGTGCGGACTTAGTTGCTTAATACTACGCTAGAGGTAGATCTAACCGTGGTAATGCTGGTGACGGTCTTGGAGAGTCCACCAAAGTTCGTCTATCAATTGCAGTACCAAAGTGATCTTCCAATACATTGACGAGAGAGGTTATTGGGGCGCCTCGGGCGTGCCGTCTACCTACAATTGAACAGTTTCGAAATACTGGAGACATGATGGAATTGGCGAGACGGAAGTTCCAAAGTAAACCAAGACAAATGGTAGACTGGAACGTTCAGAGAAGGCGCTTTGTTAGCAGGTGGGAAGTTTCGATGCCAGCACGGCCCCACGTGCACCCCACAAACTTCTATCTACGTCTGACATACTTTACTTCCATCACTGATATAGATGTGCACTGATCTCTTTTTTAACTCATTCCAAGTAGGTATGTCTGTCCGTGCAGTCGCACACTTCGAGGTTGTTCATGGAGCTGATGGATCTCCAGGCTGGTAACGTGTGTAAGCGAACGACACACGTCGTGTCTGATACGATCCTTCATCACATCTTCAGCCACTCTGATGCAAGACTTGAGTCGCGGTTCGGTGCTGATGGGCTACACAAGGATCACTGCTGAACCCCAACAATGACTATCAGACTTCTAATCGCTTGCCACTGCTCGCCTCGTCCTCTTGTGCGAGCTTTTAGACGATGTCAACCCTCGTGTAAGCCGGAGATCTGACACCACACCCACTGCACTACTTCGATGGCACCGCTGTCGAGTTACATCGAACGAAGGAGCGTCTTGTGTGTGAGATCTGTGAGCAGAACTGTGCGCCATCGATTTGGTAGAGCTGCACAAGTTGTGCCAGGTTCAACTTCTACACAAACTGCTATCGTATAACCAGCTTTGGACACAGTATTCACCATTTCGACAGGATTGATCTGGCATGTTTGATCGAAAAGTTCAGGTCCAAGGATCGAGTGACGAAAGTACAGAGAGTTTTTGAAGAGTCTGTCAGGCTCGAAGCGTTCATGAGACCTGAAATCAAATGTTATACCTGTCTCGATCATCTTCCAGGGGTTGCACAAGGAGCTTGAACAATCACCAAACATCCAGACGGTCAGGTGATCGATACGATGGCACTCCCGGAAGCTCGGCGGGCAGTACTGGCTTTACTAATAAACGAGCTGGATATACCTGAACAGGTAGCTTTTTCCATACTGGAACTCCATCAGTGGATGTCACAAAAGGCCAGGGCAGGGTTCGAGCGGGGCTTCGACGGGGATCCTTGTGCTGTAACAAAGTTGCTCAGGCAGCTTAACGGCGGTGCCTCTTGGAAGTCCAACCATTAGATCTACATGTCTGATCTGGCAAGATCTTGCGAAAGAGGGTGCCAATTGTGCTCTTTACTCTATCGGGATCTTGAAGCCGCATCTCCAGCTCTAACCTCGCACAATTCCTCCCTGCAAATGCTGCTCAAAGCCGAGCATATAAGTGTCAATATCACCTCTGGCTCGAACACGGTCCGTGTTCCAGACGATATATGGAAATGGTGTCTCGCACAGGTCCCTGATAAAGTGGCGCCGTGGGCGAGTATGAAGGCATTTCCACGTCGGAGCAGCAACTTTGCTTCTGACGAGTCTCTCGACTTACTCTGATGGTGGATCGAAGAGTGCGACAATAGGCACGAGCACAACCATTGTTCCAGAGCAAATCAATTATTACCCAGCCGATCGATCGCAGTCGGTTCTGATCAAGATGACTACCACCTCAAGGTAGTCGAGCCGGATCCAGGCGATAGGGGTCGATACATCCCGCTGAGCCATTGCCAGGGACAGAACTGGTCATCTCCAGAGCTTCGCAACTCGCATCGCGCCGGTCAGAAGAAGACCATTGGCACTATGTTATCCCGCCAATCGTCCAGGTCCTCGTTTCGCGGATCCCTCCATAGGCTCGGTCATATAGTGGAGTACCTTTCGCTACGACAATGAGCGCTGCAACGCTCTACGAAGATTGGCGGTCCATGGTTGTATCTCCGTATACCAGCCGAGAGATGACCAAGCAAACGGACGAGTTCTCATCCCTCTCTGGGTTGGCATAGTTCGTCGGGAGTCGTCAGGCAGGACGGTATCTGGCTGGTATTTGGGCCGATGATGTCCAACTGGGTCTCCTCTGGAAGGGCAAAGGTAGGACAGAGCATGCTGTCGTCGCTCAGCCTCTGGCACCCTCTTTCTCGTGGGCATCGGTCAACCAGCAAGTTGTCTACCATTCACCTGGCCATGTGGCTCTGCGCCGACAGAGTTCTCACTGCTTAAGAATGTCGATGTCCAGCTTGTGGGTGCCGATATTAGAGTCGTCCATGAGAACCCCTACGGCCAGCTTATCAGTGGCGGCAGCATTGCCCTTAATGCACTGACCATGAAAGCACGGTTGTCGCTGAAAGAAACAGAATTTGAAATTGGTGTTTACAGCGACTCCAAGCTGCGGACAGATGCTCGTGGCGATGTAGGTTGTGTTGTTCTCGTGTCTGAACACGGCGAGAGTACGAGGTGATTGTCGCAGGCTGAGAGGACAGAGCTGCCCGTTATATGCCAGGGTTGAATGCCTGTTACTTGAGTCGTGTCAAGGCTGACCTCTCGTGGCTGGTGGGAGATGTAGAGATGGGTGTTGTCACGAAAGAGTGGGATGGCGTTTGTCGGGCCTTGTAAGTGAGGTAGTTGGTGAGCGAAATGCTACGACACGATGAAAATCACGAATGCTCCATCACTTCTAATAGACACGATGATATTGCAAGGGAGGGCATGATATGCATATGTGGATTGTGACAACACTGCGGTAGACCCACTCACCCAACCTACCCCGCCACCTACAGCGGCATCCAAAATAAACAGCGAGCGCTAAAGCAGCCACGCCTCACAACGCAACCCCAAGCTCCGCATCTCCACCCAAGCAGCCCACCATGGCCGCCACAAACACAGGAAACATCGCCGTCCTGATCGACGGCGACAACGTCTCCCCGCGCGTCATCGTCGGGCTGATGGCCGAAATCGCAAACTACGGGACCGCCAGCGTGCGCCGCATCTACGGCGACTGGACGCGGCCCAACATGAACGGCTGGAAGGCGTGTCTGCTGGACCACTCCATCACGCCGATGCAGCAGTTTGCGTACACGACGGGGAAGAATGCGACCGACGGCGCGATGATCATCGACGCCATGGATCTGCTGTACACGGGGCGGTTTGCGAGCTTCTGCATCGTGTCGAGTGACAGCGATTTCACGCGGCTGGCGGCGCGGATACGCGAGCAGGGCGTTACGGTGTATGGGTTTGGGGAGCGCAAGACGAACGGGGCGTTTATTGCGGCGTGTGATAAGTTTGTCTATTTTGATGTGCTGCCTATGCCTGTGCCTGTGCAGGAGGTCGAGGTTCTGGCTGGAGTGCAGCAGCAGCAGCAAGCGCCTTCTGCGAGTCATCTCCTGCGCGAGCGCGGCCCGGTCGCTTCGTCTTCCTTTTCTGCTGCTCCTTCATATTTGACTGTTGACCGATCTGGGCCAAAGCCGATTGATAAGGCGGCGTTGGATGCGCTGAGGAAGGCGATCATTGCCAGCATGGATGAGGGGGACAATTGCGCGGATCTGGCAAACGTGGGCAATTACTTGAGGATCTCGCCAGATCTCAACGCGCGAAATTATGGCTATGGGCGATTGAAGGACTTCGTGGAGGCCTCCGGGATCGTAGATGTGCGATTGAAAACGTTCGATGGTGATAGGACGCCAGTCGCTCTCGTTCGGCTGAAGGACCAGAAGCCCGCGAAACGGAATTTCGACCAGTTGGAGTGAACGAAGAAGTCGAAATGTGTCCGGATAAAGCTCTGTGGTGGAGGACACTCTGGAGGCTGAATGTGTTCCGACAGCGCCCTTTCCTCACGAAAGACTGGTTGAATCGGCTCGGTGGGCTGGATTGTGATGCAATTGTGGCGTCAAATGTACACATCGGATATGCATTTCTCGGGGCATTGTACTTTGGACATGTTGGAGGAATATATTCAGTCGAGGGCCGTTGCCATACATTCGTCTTGGGCGGACGTAGCGACAATGCGGGGATGTGATCGTCTTTATCGCTCGATCTTATCGAGTGTGCCAGCTCCACGTATGTAATCTCATCCATTCTTGCTCCGTAAGAGGGCTTGCGTGGTTTGATGCGCCTACAGGTTGCAA
>JUDZ01008946.1:0-13479 GCA_000812845.1 Stagonosporopsis tanaceti | reverse complement strand
CCCCCCCCTCTCGAGAGGGTAAGGGAAACAGCTGGAGGTCGACCACCAATCGGGCTGCATGTTGACGAACTATAGTGTAGGCCTTGCTTCGTGACCAAAAAGCTGGTTCGTACTATCTGTCCTACTCTTAGGAATCGCAGTGTGCGACGCATTGATGTTAAACATATGAGACCCAAAGTGGTGCGTGACGTCAGCGTGGGGCAGTTTGGAGGAGCTCAGATGCGTTCGGTGGGGTGTGTTTTGAGAACCACAGGCTGTTCTCAGTTGGTGGCTGAGGGTATGCAAGGCTGCAGAAACAAAAGAAGTCATTGTCCGACGACTATCCCTCTGCGTCTCGGGTTGCCTTGTTTCCGGCCACCGTCTTGGAACACCGACCTGCATGTTCGAAGTTGGCTTCCGCCGCCGACCGTTGTCCGAACGAATGCTGCCCGTTGTACTCCACTCCACTTCATGATCCCGACACTGATTCCCGTCCTCACAGCAGCATTCCCTCAAGCCCCTCTCGCGTCTCGCTCATCGCTCTTCCGCCTGCCTTGTTGCAACATCTCCTAACATCAAGCACCAGATCGCGAGATCCTATCGCAAGGCAAAGCCAGACATCAGTCGCAATCCGGCGCCTCGCTTCACCACACCATCTCCCAACATCGCCTAGCTCAGCCTCACACCAGCAACCCGGGCTCCACTCCCGGATCACCACGGGCTGTCTAGCCAAGCTAAGCTGACGATGTCATCCTGGATCTTGGTTTGACGTTTGAAGCCACAGACTTTACACAGTACCATAGTCCCTCCACAAACCTGTGTGTCGCCGCGTCGCGTAGCTTCCGTGTTGTCAACTCAACCTACGGTCCTGTCGTTAGCCTTTGGCGTTATAGTTGTCTGGCGCCTCGGCAGTCGTCAACTCCATCATGTCCTACCAAGATGATGATGAGGCCACGCTCACTCCTTCCTCGCGGGTGAGATATGAGGGCGAGGATACGAGTCCAACCTCGCCGCAAGAGTTGAGGGGGTGGTATGCGTATCCTGTTGCTGCGGAGGTGTTTGCTGTAGTTGCTGTTGGTGCGTACTTTGCTATTCTTTGCATGCTTCAGCCTTCCAGTCTTGTTTGAGCTTTGAATTGTGTTTGGAGAATTGTGCGAATGCTGATATTGTCAGGTGCCTTTTTGCCCGTTGTGCTCGAGCAGCTGGCCCGCGAGAACGGGCATTTCTTCTCGGATAGAGAGAGGCCTTGTGTTGAGCATGGAACACCTGCTAAGAATGGAACGGCGCAGGGGGATACGAAAGAGCAGTGTATGATCCACTTGATGGGCAAGGATCTGTCCACGAGCAGTTTCTCGCTGTACACCTTTTCCGTGGCAGTGCTCGTGCAGGCGCTTGTGCTTGTGCTGTTTAGCTCTTTTGCGGATCATGGTGAGATTCCGTGTCTTTGGTCTAGTTACCGGATGAATTGCTGACGCGAACAGGACCGTATCGCAAGAAAATGCTGACGATTTGCGCGTACACTGGCTCTATTGCTAGCATGCTATTCATTTTCATCTCGCCGGGGGTGTATTACCTCGCTCCGTTCCTGGTCATTGCTGGCGTCACCAGTCTGGGCTTCTCTTTCGTCCTGTTAAACGCCTTCCTCCCATTGTTAGTCGCCAATCATCCTTCTGAGTCGGATCTCAAGTCGTTCAGCTCCGAGTCGACTGCCTCTTTGGACCAGGAGCTCGAGAGCTTCAACCCCAACGGCGATAGCGTAGTCCATCGGCGTGCGCATCCGGACAAGCTGGCTAAGGACCTCAAGCGCTCTGCGGGGATCTCCAGCAAAGGCGTTGGGTATGGATACATTGCTGCGGTGTTCGTGGAAGTCATTGCTATTGGCATCCTCTTCGCGTTCAGTAAGACTTCGTTCGGTAAAGCCCATCCTAGCTTCTCCATGCGCGTTATCCTCTTCGTCGCCGGCGTCTGGTGGGCCGTCTTCACCATCCCAACCCTGTTGTGGCTGCGCCCACGTCCTGGTCCTCCACTACACGTGGATCACGACCGCACGTTCGCCAGTCAGCCCTCCCGTGTTCGGCGCTTCATATACTACCTCTCCTTCTCCCTCCGCTCCTTCTGGAGCACCCTCCGCCGTGCAATCCGCCTACGTCAAACCTTGCTCTTCCTGGTAGCCTGGTTCCTCCTCTCCGATGCCGTAGCAACCATCTCCGGGACTGCTGTGCTGTTCGCCCGCACCGAGCTGCGCATGAGTACCATCGCCATCGCGTTGTTGAGTATAACCTCGATTGGATCTGGGATAATTGGCGCTTTCGCCTGGCCCCGCATCGCAGCGCGTTACACACTCTCCTCCAAAGCCGTCCTGCTGCTCTGTGTGGCGGGCATGGAAATCATCCCGCTGTACGGCTTGCTAGGATACATCCCGCTCTTCAAGCACCTCGGCTTCATCGGGCTGCAGCAGGCATGGGAAATTTATCCTGTCGCCGTTATCCACGGTATCGTCATGGGCGGAATTAGTTCGTACGCGCGGTCCGTTTATGCACCGCTCATTCCTGAGGGTAGCGAGGCGGCGTTCTTCGCGTTGTATGCTGTTACAGACAAGGGGAGCAGTGCGTTTGGACCTGCGCTTGTGGGTTGGATTGTCGACCATGCGGGTAGTATCCGCCCCGCATTCATCTTTTTGGCGGTCCTGGTGGTGTTGCCCGCACCGCTGCTTTGGCGGCTGGATATGGAGAAGGGGAGGGAGGATGCGAGGGCCATGGCTGATAAGGAGATCGTGGGGAGAGGAAGTTATGAGAGAGTTGGTGGGGATTGATCGTTGTTGGTTATTGTTGTGGTAAAGAGATCGAGGGATTGATGTTATGATGATATGATGGCAACGAAGCAACACAACAATGAATTGATATATCAATAGAGCACGAGCTGCTACTTACCATGCGTATTCTATATCACATAGATAACCTAATCACAGCTTCCAGGTCTGTTCTGCTCTCAGCGCAGTGTTCGAGTGCATTAGTATTGCGTCCCACGCCCTCTTTGTGTGTATATATGCTCCTCGACACTTCAGCCACAAAGTTGCCTTCTCATAAGTTGCTAACGCACAACTCCAAGACAACCCATCTTCTGCATAATGTGTGAAAAGCCTTTCTGTCGAAGATTTAGACATCAATTAAGTCTAGTGTCAGACAATACTTGCATCACATGGTGAAGACACAACATCCTCGTACTTACCGCAAAAGCAATACAAGGTCGAGATGCAGACCAGCCTCAGACTCAGTGCGGCACCCAATACGGCCTCATGAGCAGCATACCCTCTCGCTATTGCTATTCAACGGCCTCAAATCTGCGCAACCCATAATTTCACCCGCCAACACCCAATACCCAAATCGTGTGTACCGTTACCGTAAACCTAGCCAAAACAGCAGCATCTCCATTAGCAGCCACCCTCAATGCAGGCTATCTGTCTACCAAGTCACAGTATACTCATCGATTTAGGTTGATCGGAACACCATTTGGCGGCCCGCCTCCGCTCGTCTTCTCTCCGACGAGAGACCGGATTGTGACAAAACCGCCAGTAAGACAAAATTTTCGTTCTGAGCATACAGGTGGGATGCTCGCCAATAAGCATTTGCCTGAGTATTCTTGAGCACGCGGTTTTCTGCGCCCTTCACCTCTATGGCACAGAATGCAAAGTCTGGTTAAACCCGACCAAAAGCAGCGTCGGGTGTTCCTTTTCTTGCTGTTTGTTCTGTTTCTTTTTGCTTTTTTGGCTGTGGTGGACTTGCGGCGGCGCACTTTGCACGTTTTGGGTAGTCGCCGTATAGCACTATTGTAGGTAAAAGGGAGGGGCAATGAGCCACTGGTCTTAGCCCTGTGTCAAGACAGGAGGATCTACTCCCACTTGGCTGGCGATGTTGCGCTTGGTCTGTCCTTTTTTACTGTGTATTTTAGAGCACAATCATAGATCATTGGTTACGAAAACTTTCTGCTCAACTGGAAAGCTCCGGAGCCATAATTTGCGAAGTGGTAATCTAAAAACGGCGAGCAGATACTTCTTCACACTAGCTTACAAAGAGAGATAAATTAGTTGTACTCCGCTAGCCCGAAGGCGAGCACAGGCTTGAAAGTTGTGGGTTATTGTTACCAACGATTCAGAACGTTGATGTTTAGTAAACCTTTCGCGTGACGTCACATATGAGAATCGCGACCTGTCGTGCGGAGGACATTCCCCTCGTTCTAACGGCGTTGAACTACAAGATGGATAATAAAATGTGTCTTGACCGTGTCGGCCGTATGTGGTTCTGCAGTCTAACTTTTGCAGTTGTCGTCAATCATGATCTTCGTCGCTTAGTGTATCGACCCGCAAGAGCACGGCTGTCTTCTCCTTTTCATCTCCATCAATCTCCTTTCAAGTCGTCCGTTGCTCTGGCCAAATACCTCGTGCGAGCTTCCCCTTTCCCATGATGTGCTGACGCACTGACAATCAATTTCTTGAAATATCCTTCCCTCCATATCTTCTCCACATTTTGGTAGGCGTCCCAATCCACCGTCCTCGGCTCGCCGGAGGCAATGTCGGCTGCCAACGCGACTTACTCCCGCCCGCCTCCGATTGCATCGCAGTCAGATTGTCATGCTGACTTTACATGCACGCATAGCTTGGGGTCCTTCCGTGCTAGCCGGCCGACTACCGTCTTAGTCCTTGGCGTTGTGTTGCGCCTCAACACCAGCCATGATGATGTCGATACGAGAGGTCGTTTCTCCGAGTGGTGGTTCGATTCTCGGTTGAAGTCTCTGTCGTTCATTGTAGGTGTCGTCTCATTTGGTGTATTCGCCATGGACGCCATTGCAGCCCATCCATTCACGCAGACATGTATCGGCGCACTCATCGTACTCGAGTGTTACCGTAAATGTTTCTCGATCAATGAACTGCTTCCTGCATTCTTCGACGCATGGAGTCGCCTTCATGAAGAGAGCACAACATTGTCCGTCTCCAATCTCTGCTGTGCATAAACTTTCTCCGAAATGAGCGAAGATCTTATCAACCAGTCTGTCCGTCGATTGTGTGAATGCTGGTACAAGCTGGTACAGGAAGATCGGGGCGCAAAGGACGAAGAGCAAGATGACGAGGATCGACCGTAGGCGTGATTGAGTACGACACGGTCGAATTGATGTGTACATTTCGGTCTTGAACATTTCTGTCTGCGGTCGTGCTTGATATTACAGTGGTTGGTGATGGCGGAAGTGCTACAGCGACGGTTGGTCCGGATGTGGGGAAGTATGGTTTAAGAATGCTGAGGTCCAGTGTAGCTGGTGCGGCTGAGCTGCAGGTCAAGGTTCAGGTGCTGGATGATACCACAACCTATGCTGGAAAGGATGTGCGACAATTTATAGAGTGAAGTCGGGGGCACACGCAATGATCAAGTATCGTGAGAACCACTTCGGGGTTCACTGTGGATATGAGCCTGCGCACCGGTCAGCGCATCTAAGCATGCCATGGGTACGGTAATGCGGCAGCGCTAGCACCACCCCGAGCTGTGGCTTGCACTGTGATGCAGCAGCTCTGTGACCAAAGCTCTCTGTTGACAAAGCGCTGTTAAATTCTCGTGTTCCCTTGCCCAAGTCTAAAGCCTCTGTAGTCACTCGACAAGTGTCATCGAATGGTAAGTTGATTTGCCGTCTGGCTGCAGTTTGACACACGGAAACGTCTGTAAACCTTCTTGTCGGGCCGTTGACACTTGCCCGTTATTGATGCAAGGCGCGAGGCTCGAGCGCTGCTGTCTCAAAATAGTGATGACTTGGCAAAGGCGTGCACAGCCCGTCATCAAAGGTTTTGAGGCGCGAGTCCGTTGCAAGGCGCTCTGAGAGGTTGGTGCAGGGTGATCGGTTGCTATTCGCGGGCTTATATGGCGACTCAGGCGCAACACCGGTACCTAAGTCTCTGTGCGCACCTCGGTCTTGCGATGTAATAGAATACGCCGAGACTAGTCTGCACAATTCGTAGAAGAACAATGCGACTACTGCGAAATTGGGTGGATGCTGTAAGCTGGAGGCTCGTATAATGCACGAACCCTGCGACTGTTCTTTGCAATACATCGCAAAAGCTGAGAGGTCTGAACGCCCAGCCACATCTGGAGAGTGTTTCGTACCATACAAAATGTGGTTGTGTACGCATCGTGATGATACGGCTTGAGAGCTGAAATTGACAAGGCGTTTGTGTGTCGTAGGCGCCAGTACCCACTTGTACTACTCTGTCTAGATCTATGCTACTCCTTTCCCTCGATGCAAATAATTTTAACGATCAGGGAATGGTGATGTGGTAATATCCGCGCCATGTGTGACATATGGCGTCGAAATATGACTCCAAAGAGGAAGGAAATACCAGCTTTGCTGCTGATCACGAAATCAGGACCAAGAGATACTGTGTACGTGTTAGTATCATGATACACGCGTGTGCAGCGGAACAACCTACGCAAGCATTATACCTGCTCCCAAGAACATGGCGGCGAACTGGGTGACCGTTTTCTTCAACTCTTCGGTCTTATTTGGTCCTGTCTCTAGCAGCTCAGGGATGACTGCCACTGTGCCGACGTACAAGAACGTGCCCGCCGTGAACGGCAACAGCATGTCACCCCACTGCAGACTGGTTCCCCAAAGACCAGCGCCGTGAGCATCGACTGTGGCTGAGCTACCGCCGAACTCCTGTACCGCGATGCCGATGCAAGTTCCAAGGAATGCGCCCGCAGCCGTAACGAATTGGGCGCCCATCGCAGCTCGCTTGCTGAAACCTGACTGGATGAGTAGAGCAAAGTCGCCGACCTCGTGAGGGATTTCATGGAAGAACACGGCGACAGTGGTGGTCGCGCCGATGGTGGGAGATGCGTAGAAAGACGAACTAAGTGCGAGGCCATCAGTAATGTTGTGCGTGAAGTCGGCGATTAGGTTAAGGTAACCGCCCAGCTTGACGGAAGCATTGATTTCCTTCTCCTTCTCAGTTGCAATAACAGGCTCGTTTGCAGTGGGCTTGCGAGAACGCACACCGTCCTTGGACTGTTTCGATTCAACACCGCTAGATTTAGCTGTGGACTCGACCTTCTCGTGAGAGTGTCCATGGGAATGATCGTGGCCGCCTTGACCGCCTGTCGCAATTCGCAATGCCTTATCCATGGCCACGAATGTGACAAATCCAGCCATGATAGCCACACCCAGCAACAGGTTCTTGTTGGGCTCGACCATGACAAACTTGACGTTCTCAGGCTCATCCTCACCCAAGAAGATTTCAGGCAAGAGATGGAACAGTGTATCACCAAGCAGTCCACCGACAGCGAAAGCCACCATGACGGAGAGGGAGGAAGGATCGATATTGGGCGGGCATAGTGCGAGGAGGAAGTTCGGCGGTCCAGAGATGTAGAGTGTAGCAAGAAGCGCGTTGACGGCTGGGCTGCCCGGGAAGAGCACAGCAAAGACTTGGGAGCTCAAGGATGACGTGGTAGGGTTGGTAGCAACCTTGTGTTCATTAAGGGCTTGAACGAGTGGGCATTCCTGGCGGAGTTAGCCTGCGATTGAGCGCGCGACATCATTGTGTTCGACTCCAATGTCCTCTCTTGTGCTTTTGATGCTTGAGTGATGTTGACTGCTACAACAAAATGCACCTCCGCAACGTATGTGCGAGGACAAGCATACCTGCAATTGCCCCTCAATCTCATGTACACTCAATTGCCCCACTGGCACGCCTCCGGTTTCGCCTTTGACAGCGGCAGCAGCGACATTCCAGGCGAGCACACCGATGAAAACCGATAACGACAGGAGGGTTTGATTGCGACGCGACACCATGATGGACGCGTACTAGCTTTATTACGGCCAGTGTTGGTTTGAGAGCTCCAGGGTCGAGTGGACACCTGCGCAATTGAGGAAGCCGCGACTGCGCTAAGATAAGATAGCCTAGCGCGACCAAACTAAATTTTTGGGGAAGCCGTCGATCGAGTAGGATGGCGACTCGACGTGCACACCACAATACTTTACAGGCCTTTAAAATATCTAGCAATCATACGAAATGGGTCGCGAACTCCAGAAGAAGAAGAACAAGTCTTCGCTCCCGAAGAAGCGCCAGAATGGCCCTTCCAAGAAGAAGGTCTTGAGTAACCCCATCATCGCAAAGCACTGGTAAGCACATGGATAGTCCTTTGTAGGTCCATCACGTTGCTGACTTACTTCCAGGAACCAGAAGGAAACACTTAATCAAAACTATCGCCGTCTGGGTCTTACGTCCCGCCTCAACCACGCAACCGGTGGCACAGAGAAGACCATCAAACTCCTCGGCCTAAATGACCCCAAGTCCTCGCGCGCCGATGTGGCTGCCGACAGCACCGCGAACCGTCTAAACATCGTCTCCAAGCAGCCCATGCAAGCTATTGATATCGAAGAGATTGAAGTTGAGCGCGACCCAGAGACTGGCGCCATCCTGCGCGTAACAGGCCAGAAGGAGGAGAAGTACAACCCGCTCAACGACCCCTTGAACGACCTGGAAGAGAGTGATGGCGAGGTGGAGTGGAACGGTTTCGCCATGGTCCCCGAGCGCAGGGAAAATGAGGCGCAAAACCCAGTAATCAGTGAGCTTGAAGAGGCCGCCAGGAACGGTGCTAGGAAAGCGCCCAGAAAACAGAGCGAGAGGGAAGCAGAGTGGTTAGAGAGACTGGCGAACAAGTATGGCGAGGACTACGGAAGAATGGCACGGGATAAGAAACTCAATCCTATGCAGCAGACGGAAGCGGACATCAAGAAGAGGATGAAGAAGTGGAGGGCGACACAGAACGCATAGGATGCTGGTTTGGACCAATTGGATAACAAGTTCGACAAAGAGCATGGAATGGCGTTATAGGCGTTGTGCATCACAAAAGATGTGTCGAACAGTACAGCACTCATTGATGAATTAAATCGTTCATATTCGATGGCAAATTGAATAAGCAAGTCCAAGTTGCGGCAAAATCTTTACAGTAGGCGCAGTCCACCTCTGGGCAACGAAACGCTGTCGTCCGTAACATAACCACGGCGCAATACCTCGCAAGGTATGTATCAGTCGACGAAGAACATGTCATATGACAAACCTACCGTCCTCTTAAGGCGCACTAGTCCAATGCAAGTCTATCTGGCCGCCCGTCACCAAATGGGCAGCTCACTGCATATGTCCTAGTCTGTATATGACGCTCTCCTGTCACACTCCTCCCGAGATACTGTCTAACCGGTACTTCGACTGTGCACACGGGATGGATCGGTGTAGATTATATCGAATCACACGAGCACAGGCCATTATGTCTAAGACTCTGGCGGGATAGCATACAGCAAACGCGATTAGACTTACACAGTTAGAATACTGAGGGTCGCGCATATGTGTCTCGCCTCTGCAAGCTAACACCTCTCTGAACCGTAAGGGTGCTTGGACCAGTAGGGAGGCCCAGGAACAACTTCAACTGTCGTGCCGGATCTTGTCGATGAGCTGAGTCTTCTCGGTGAACTACAAAGGCCCCAGACACGGTTCAACCCTTGTCGAGCGTTGCTTCGAGGACACAGAGGCTGTACTTCAACACGATGCTGACATATCGCGTGATCTTCCAAATGCAGAGTACATCAGAAAGCTGAACTTGAGGTGCCATGTAAGACAAGAGCTTTCGGCACGCCTGATCTGTAAGAGGTTTGTGAAAGCTGTCATATACTTTGACAGGTGCAAGTACTTGCTTGGCGGTGTTCTGAAGCGTAATACCGACGCGGATGTGTGACGGATGGGAATCAATCCCGAGAGGACATACCATGCATTCTGCATCGTACGTCCATAAAGTTAATCCTTTGTTCCATTCAGTAGTTGTAATGAATCATGCTCTCCTGGTAGCGCTGCGCGGTCGTATTTCCGTGATGTACGGTCTGACATGCTCGATCAATTTGATTGTCGTTCTGTGTGCATGATTGTTCTGGTGCTGGGAGTTCTTATATAAGTGGTTTGGCGGACCGTTTGGTGCCCCAGGAATGTGTCGACGACCCGCTTTCAGCCTTGAACTTACCTTCTTCGCACTCGCCTTGTGCAACACCACAATCTGACGGCAGAGTACGTTACACGAACGGATGTCGTCTGGGGCTGCTTCCTTGCGCATGTACCCAAAACATAGTCATAAGCTTGTTGATGCTTGTGGGCAGCTAATTGCCATCGGTGACCCCGAAGGTTGATGACATCGCCCAAGCCTCCGCCAATACCACCATCATGGCTTTATCAGATCGAGTTTTTCGCACCAAGCTGAGAGGCGATCGCAACGGGAGGACCGACAGCGCGGTAACCAGGCCCCCAGGATCCAGTCGCACACCGTCACACAGCACCCGAGCCTGGAGTTACTGGTGATGGTGGCTCCCGCCATGCGACCACTGTTCTTGGCTAGCCAGACCTAACCGAGCTGAGCGTAGCGTCTACCGGCCGTGAACGGCTGAGTGCACGCTGGGTCGATCAGATAAATGTGATCGTCGCCTCGTCTCAGCCTTTCTGAAACTCTCTTCTCCGAACTACGGTCCAAGAGCGTTCGAAACATTCGAGCAGCCATGAGGACTTCAACGAGACCTTCCCACGGCCTATCCCAAGATGGAGACGAGAAGGCTTATGATGTCAACGCACCTTCCGACTATCGGTCTGGCGATGACACGGACAGCCCGCGTAGTAGCGAGGATGCTCAAGCAGGTGTCAAACGTATCGAAGCTGTGAGCAAGGCCTGGACTATGGTCAGTTTGACCATGGCATATGTTGGGTTTGTGCCTTTCGTTCAGCGCTTGATGGTCCAGTTGCTGACATGTCTCAGCCTTATGCTCGTTGCCAACATTACGTCCTTGGAGATTCAGGTCACCTCAAATTTGACTTTCTACGCAACAAGTAGTTTTGCGGCTCACTCGTTATTGTCAACAATCACAGTAGTGCAAGGAGTCGTAAGCGGTAGGTCTTATGGCTCTAGTTTGCAATCTCGTATTATTGCTGAGTAAATGCAGCTGTCATTAAGCCTCCAATGGGCAAGATCGCTGACGTATTTGGCCGTCTGGAATCGTTCAGTCTTTCTATACTGTTCTACACACTTGGATACATCCAACAAGCTGCTTCGAGAAACGTACAAACCTACGCGGGTGCTCAAATCTTCTGGGCTGCAGGTTTCAACGGCCTTCAGGTTCTGCAACAAATCTTTGTTGCTGATACGACGGATCTGCTCAACCGTGCTCTATTTTCAACCATCTTCGATCTACCATTTCTTTGGACGACGTGGGCTGGCCCTGAAGTTGCGAACAGTATTTTGACCAACACAACTTGGCGTTGGGGCTATGCGATCTGGGCTATCATCCTGCCTGTCTGTTTCATTCCTCTCGCCGCAAGTCTGTTCATGAACCAGCGACGAGCGAAGAAGCTTGGTCTTGAGTTCCCAAGTCCATTTAGGGGCCGAACTATCGGGGCCATCTTCAAGAACCTCTGGTATGATCTGGATATCTTTGGTCTTTTACTGCTGGCAGCGGGGATTTCATTGATTCTGCTACCACTGACACTTGCTCCTAACGCGAGCAATGAATGGCGAAACCCTAGCATGATAGCCATGCTCGTGGTCGGTGGCGTCACGCTTATCGTGTTCCCTTTCTGGGAGACGAGTAAGAAGCTTGCGCCCAAAGCATTCTTCCCTCCGAACCTTTTCAAGAACAGAACGGTTGTTGCAGGCTTTGCGATTGCCTTCTTCTACTTCAGTAAGTTTAGGCGCGCCCAGAGTCTCAGAGTGCTAATCTTGTGCAGTGGCTTTCTACATGAGCGTGTTCCCCTACTTCTTCTCGTATCTACTCATCGTCCAGAACAAGTCGCAGGTGACTGCGGGTTACATAACTCGTGTCTTTACATTTGCATCTACGGTGGCATCTATCGTAGTGTCTTTTATCATCAAGTACACTGGACACTATAAGTACTTTGTTACGGCGGGAGCCGCCATCTACATCATGGGTTTGTAAGTTGAACCTATTCAGATTTGCAAGGCAAAACCTGACAATGTACAGTGGACTTATGATTGCCTATCGTAATGAGGACACTTCAACTTGGTCTATCATTGGCAATCAAATTGCAGTCGGCATTGGTGGCGGATTTCTCAATGTTCCTGCCCAACTCGGTGTACAGGCTTCTGCATCGCACCAGCAAGTTGCCGCTGCCACGACCATCTTCCTCACCATTCTAGAAGTCGGTGGCGCTGTCGGTGCCGCCGTGTCCGGTGCTATCTGGACTACATACATTCCAGCAAAGCTTCAACTGTATCTGCCCGCAGACATCGCCGCGGACTACGCCACAATTTATGGGGATGGTGTCTCAGCAGCCAACTATACTCTGTATCCAGACGGCTCACCTGCACGTATCGCCATCAATCGAGCGTATCAGGAGACCATGCGCTACATGCTTATTGGCGCTATATGCGCAGCCGTACCGATCTTGCCGCTGTCCCTCTGCCTGAAGAATTACAAGCTTGATCAGATGAATCAGCCCGTGGAAGGAAAGGTCATCGGCAGTTCACAGAAACGGGAATCTAGTAAGGGCTGGAAATTCTGGCAACGCAGTTCCACTGCGCCTGACGTTCAGTGAACCTCGACTAAGGCTACCTAATATGTGTTTCTCAAATAACTTTACAACATAGCCATTAGCATTGGTCAGTTGAGTATACAAGCGCTTCTCCTTTGAGGAAGCAACGTCCAAATGAGCATTAGGCAAGCACAACGGCTATCGAGTACCTTGGCACAGTGCGACTGCCCTATTCAGGTTATTAGCCGCTATCTTACTAACAAAGTGAAGGTACACCCGCCCTGCTGTAATCAATCTCCTCCTTCACCTCCGTTTGCCCTGTCAAGATCCTGCTTCAATCAGGCTCCACGCCCTATACAAGCTCGCAATCTCGCTCCCAGCTTTCCACAAAAACCCCACACACACATCTCCATCACCAATCTCGCAACTCAAGTCGACAACATGCTGCAGCTTCGTCCCACCTTCATCCTCGGCGCCATGATGGCCGCCCTCCTTGTGTCTACCGCTATGGCCAATCGCCACAAGACGAACTGCAAGGACTGTCAGAATCGCCTCGCAGCATGCGCTGAGGTACGCAAAACCGCCTGAATAGAGCTCACCCCAACCAAACTGACGAGTCTTCAGGCCTGTGAGCGCACCTACGTCTCAGAACCCATGAAGGTCGCTATCTGCGCTCAGCAGGACTGCCCTTGCGAGGTCGGTGAGGACAAGGTCTGTCGCGGTTCCTGCAATATTGGCGGTAGAGACTCACTGTGCTTCTACAAGTGAGAAGGCTCTTATACTGGCGATGGAATGCTCCAGTAGGCATACACGGGGAGTGCTCCGAATCGCTTGCCAACATACCGAGTGAGGACAGTGTTCGAACCTTCGAACCTGGGATTCAGATCACAGGCATAAGCATGACAGATTGAGTCCTGAACACAATTCAACTCTCTCTCTCTCTC
>JUDZ01008945.1:0-13475 GCA_000812845.1 Stagonosporopsis tanaceti | reverse complement strand
GAGAACGCGTCTTGTAACTGCATACGCCCATTTCATTCTCCAAGTACTTTTCGTGCTTCTCCACGGAGAGTGGGACGCTTTGACTATGCTTGCCTGGCTACCTGCTGCAGGCTCGCAAAGTGAATGGATTACCTCACCATCGTTCCACAAGTGCTCTTCCCACGCCGTCTTTGCTTCTGAGGCAATTTCATCTATACTCAAAATCGACCCCGAGCTCATATTCATGCCTTACCTGTTTGGCATCTATCTCTTTCACGGATCGCTGGTATTGCTTTTGTTCGCGGATCGTATGCCGGCAGTGAACGGCGGCTCCAATGATGCCGTCGAGGCCGCTTGCGAAACCATCATCAGGGCACACGAGGCGTGCATTGTGACACTCAATACGGAGTTCCAGCGTGTGTTTAAGCGTGTTATGCGAGCGACATTAATGGTGGTGAAAGATCAGAACAAGACTGGTTGGCCACATGATGTACATCGAGATGCTGATCCGTCCGGTCTCGAAGAATGTGCAGACACGGTTCGCGAACAGATTGTAGATATGAGAAAAGATATGCTGAGGCTCTATCGATGGAGTCAAGGAGGAAGGGGTCTAGCTATTTGAAAAAGGAACACGAAAGCCGTATCAATCTGAAGCGGACAGGTTGCAAAGAACGCTACACTTACAGATGGTCCCTTGTGGCAGGTGCAAGGAAGATGGTAGTACCACACGTGAATGCCAGAAGCACGTACCTCGGCCGAGAAATTCTCATCAGTACAGTGCCGAGGACTCTACCGACTTCAAAAGCACCTTGAGCGCTGGATAGACCCGGTGGGAGCGCTGGTGCCCGGATGAGTCTCAACCACATAATTGATGAAGTAGTCGGTGATCGCCACATATCATTTGTTAGTACGAGATCCGAAAACAAGGCCGACCACGTTTTTACCAACCCTGTGCTCCAACGTAGCAAGACTGGGAGAATGCGGAGTGGAAAAGTCGATCCTGGTCCGAGAAGGAAGCCTTACGTCCTACAACATGAGCCTCTTGGACTTGGCTTCCATCTTGGCATCAGGCATTTCTGGGATGCTGCTGAAGAAAAAGGCGCCAGTTAGCAGGAACTCGGAACAGGCAATGCCAAGGTAGACTGATATCTCGTGTTGCGGACGCGCTGCTACATAGGCGCTTCTGACCTGACTACCTCAACATTGATAGAACGCACTCGTTAACAGGTCTCACGATCACTGAGATACGTTCGCTTGCATATCCTCCGCAGACCTCGGCGCATCACACTATTTGCGTGTTTCACTTGCGCAGTACGTAACCAATTATTCAGCAAGACTACCTTTTGAACATCATGCGCAGAGGAAATTTGTTGGATCTTGATGTATTGATGTTGACAGGCCCTATTGTTCTACGAAGGATGTGGCACTTCAACTGCGAACTCTTGAGTGGAGAAATTAAAATCCAACCACTTGCCCAGAGTCTCTCGCACTAGCTGTGAGCGATCATTGTCCTGTGCCTCAAGAATCGCGTTCGCTTTTGAATCTTTCTCTATCGCGTCATGTTTCAGATCGAATCCAAGCACCTGACGGGCTGCACCGATGTTCATGATGATTTCTTCAAGTGAGGCCACTCCACTGATGGTAGAGATCTGGACCTCAGGGCCCGAAAGTGCTACAGCTTGGCGTACAGCATAACGAAGAGCGAGGTTAGTGGTAGACTCCCCCTGAGACTCGATGATCTTTGAAGCCTGCTGAGCCTGTAGCCGCAGACCCTTGGGTGCTGGATGCCAGTCTCCCAAACCACCAACTGGAACGCCCTTCGAACTCAACAAGCCTACAGCTAGGGGACTTGATGCGCATATCACTCTGACCCCAGCAGCCTTGAGAAGCGGAAGCCCATAGCTCTGGAGACGTGTGTTCTGTAGTGTCAATTGTGCCCACGTCTGCACTACGTCCACTGGTTGATCATAAGTCTGGAGGACGAGCTCGGCAACTCGCGATAGAACGTCGAGGTTGTAGCCCGAAATTCCAACGTACTTCACACAACCTTCCTGCACAAGCTGAAATAGCGTCCCAACAGCCTCAACTGCCTCTTTCGTGCTCACGAACTCCACGTCATGACAGAATACCACATCCAGATAAGTGGTGTTGAAGCGCTGAAGTGATCGATGAACAGAAGTGCGAATCCAGGGTGCTGAATAGTCAAAGTGATCGCTGGTAATCCTTCCGACCTTAGTCATCAAGGTGTAGTCCTCCCGGCGGTACTTTTGCGTAATTTGAGAATCCGAAAGGGCAATTCCGAGTATAAGTTCTGAAGGATCGTAGTATGGCGAGGTGTCGATAGTACGCACACCGGCATCGAAGGCTGTCTCGAGGATGTCGACAACAGGTGCTTTGCCTGGCTCGTGCACAAGCTGATAACTGAACCCAGCACCGCCCATGATGAACGGGTCGAGCTTTAATGCGGGCCTCTCGGCCCCGGATTGACACTTTTCAGGTGCCATTGCGCTGTATGTAGACGTGTGCTACGTTATCGGAGAAGGTCGTGAGACTTCTAAAAAAAGCGGTGATACTCTCTCGGTGCAAATATCGTGTGCTCAAAGGCCAATGTCATCGAGATGGAGAGCACAAACGATAATTACGTGCGGCGACACCACTCGTCAAAATCTGTATTGTGTGAAGCAAGGGCTGCTGCACGTCTGATATTCTCCCGACTTACTGCTGGAAGATCCGTGATTGATTGGCGGGTATTATCCGGATATTTGTTCATTCTACCTATAGCCAGCTGTTATTGCAATTCTCAGCCGGCACTTGAAGTGGATCCATGACACATTGAGCCGAGGCGACCCCGCACCACAACAGATAGTTTTCACAAGTTCATCAATATCCATCCTGGACATTCCATCTCGCATGCAAGCGACTCAGTGACTTATGAAGCAGTCATTATCGGCTGACGGCGCGGCTGGCTGCTTTCGCGGCTAAGGCTGTGTAGGTGGGTCATCGCTAGCGCCAGTTTGGGTACTATCACAACCGTTGTTAGGCCTCGATGCAGTCTTGTGATCCAAAACACATCGGCACCACAATGATGCAGCACTGGACGAGAGTCGCGGCCCTTGGATCCAACTTACTGTTCACGCTGTCTGTGATGTCCGTATCCACTATATGCTGCGCTTCATGCATTTCTTTGCTTTTGGATCGTGCTTCGCCTGTCAAAATGCGTTGCCTTTCCATGTCTACCGAGTGTTGCGGTTGGCCTCTTCCCCATCGGTGTACGTGTCTTGTCAGAATATGTTCTGCGAATCGCATGTCAGAATGCAGTTGATGGAAAGAAGTCAAGCAGTTTGCACTTAGAGCTGATTGTCTCAAACTACGTGTAGGCTTCATCAGGAAGACGTCTCGTTGGGCATAAAATCTTCCGAACCCCCTGCTTTCATGAGAGTATTATGGTCACTACTTCAGCAGCGGTGGTAGCATCTTCAGCTTCACAAACTCTGCAATGACCTCAATGATCGCCTCATTTGAATCCACAAATCCGTGCCATCCCATCTTCCTTGCCTTGTTCATCGTGAGATCTAGAGAACTGCCCATCAGACTTCCATCTGTGAAGCCAAAGATCCTGTCGATGTCCATATCCTGCAAAGGTCCTCCGGTCAGACCATATTTCTTTACGAGCTCAGCCCATGCGTTTTGAACTTTTTCTTGCCTAGCCCAATCTGCCAGTGTGAATCGAACACGATATGTTGCTGGTGGGCCAAACCCTCGAGGTGGTGGGTTATGTTGGCTCTTCACAGCCGTGTATTCGTTCTCGTCCATACTCGGTAGTCCGTAATCCATGCCGTAGCTTTTAGCAAGCTTTGGCCAGTGATTGCCCCACGTAAAAGTTGTGCCATCCATGGTATTGAACTTTTCGTCTTTGGCTCTGTCCGTCAGTACCGCCCACTCCTCCATGTACCCATTCATCCTGCTACTGCTCATGCAGCAATTCACCTCCCAAGCCTGAAGGTCGGAAGGAAACTCAAGTTTCTCGCCCAAGTATTTCTGAACGCTCGCATAAATGCCCAACGGAAAGACAATGTTCATGGCTGCATCTGGTACAGCACCCAGGATGCTTGCTGGCATACAGATGTTCCAGTTGATACCATTATCCTTACAGAAAGACCAAAGATAGTCTTCCTGAGGATAGTAGAAGTTTGGCTCCATCGTTATGCGCGGTGCGTTCTCCTCTTGTGGAATAGCAGAAGGTCCCAGATGAACGCCGTAGTTCTTGGCGCCGGTCTGGAGCATGATGCGCTTGGGCTTGATTGATGCAAGAGGGAGAGCCGTGCAGAAGTTTCGAAGCAATGCGGCTAGGTATGGTTAGGGGTTATTCAGTAGACTGCAAATGGCGATTGGACTGTATGCTTACTGTTCACCCTGCACATCTCCTCTGCATCACTCCAGAGTCCTCCCTCGTCTTTTGGCTTGACCTGAACATAGCTGTAAAAGAACACATAATCAGCTTTGACACCCTTCTCTTTCAAGATTTCGGCGATCTCCTGTGGCTCTTTGAGAAAGTCGAGAGCAATGTGCTCGGCCTGTGCCGGCAGGCCGTCTGGAATGGCTGGCGGACGCCGAGACAGACAGTAAATCTTTGTCCAGCGCTCTGGAGCCTCTGCTAAGACGCGCAGCATGTAATTTCCCGAGATACCATTTGCACCTGTGATGATCGCCGTGAGGCCTTTGATCGAGGGAGGATAGACTGGAAGTCCATGATAAATGCCTTTCGCTTGAACTGTCTGCTGATTTGACATCATGAGGGAAGGTTCAGTCGTTGGGTGTCCGGCAAAAGTCGGCGGCCCGTGATAATCTTAAGACGTCGAGCGAATTGTGCTGTTGCGACTTGAAGATGATGAAAGTCAGTAGCAAACTCGGATCAAGACGGGTCATGACGTATTGTGGGGCAGCTGACACAGCTTCGAACGGCAGATTGCAGCTTCACTTCATCTGTTCACCGTTACTGTAATTTCTCAATATCGTGACCTTCTATGAAGACCTTCTATGAAGGCATTTGAGAGTCCAACGCGTAGATAGCCGGCCTTGATTCTGGCCGTGCTGGTAGCCTCGATTCCTATACTGTCGGCCAACTGCCAGCCCTCCGATCTGATTCACCCGTGCACCGACTCATCTGGAACCTTGATTTGCTCGAGACATTGCAAATGATGTCTTCTCTACGGTTTGCGGGATACGCTTATCCTGCTGACGTACTTACTTGGAGTGCACGGGCGCTCGCTTTCGCGACGCATTGCGCATCGGCTTGATGTTGGCAAACGCCACAACGCCATCCGAAAACCGAAACACTGGGGACCGGAAAATCACCCTCCCTTGATACCTATTACAGTTAGATCACCCGATATGTGGGGACTTTTGGTCGACATGACAGTTCATGAATGCGGTCTGAATATGTGATCAGCTCAAGGATCGCTCCGATCATGCATAAGCACGAAGGGCGATCCGGCATTCATCTTACGACCGCTTGCGCAGATATATGCGGTGGCAGGCTGCGATTCTTCAAAATTGGAAGAGTTCAAGGGTAGCCTGGGTGGTTCTCCAAGACGCTGACACGCGCAAACCATCGTAGAAGCCAACGGGCCTGTGCAAACGGTTCGAGGGTAGGTCCGCAGTCATCTTGTGGAGTTGCATGTCGGCAGTGAAAGCGCAAGCCGCCTCCACGCCAATAGCGCAAAGTCTAACTCGACGCTCCGACACTAGTGTGCTTCAGTGACATCCACATGTTGTCGCTCACCAAAGAGAGGTAAGAGTGGCAGGAACCAAAGTAAGGTTGTAAAGGTCAATGATGGGACTCAGCGTGTGCACTTGCAGATCCATGGAATAGGCTGACGCCCTGCATAGCTGACAGATGACCGATAAAGACCGTCTCAGCCTTCTTTGCCTTCGCAAAAGTGGCCTACTTAGCATCCACACTATACAGCCTATCTTTGCAACCTGACAGCGATGCGTCTCTTTGCAAACATACTATTACTCGTCTTCAGCACCTCTCTTGCTCTTGCATCCGAATTTGAGGCAGACAAACGGGGTTTGGGAATAGCAGACATCCCTCCCTGCGGCGTACGTTAACCTGCACGTCGTTTATATTATGCTGACCTTTGCAGCTCACATGCCTTCTTCAAACCGTACCTGCTGCCGGGTGCAGTCTTCTGGACACGGAGTGCCAGTGTAAGAGCGAAGAATTGACGTACAGCACGGCAGCATGTATCCTCGCCAACTGTACGATGGCAGATTCCCTTGGCACTGCGAAGGTCCAAGCAGAGCTTTGCAATCTCCCACATGAGTCACACACAGGCATAGTCTTCGCGTCATTGACAATCGTGTATGCAACTGTATGCGTATTCGTGGCGCTGCGGTTTGCGACAAGGCTGCTCACCAAGCGCGTGAGGAGTGACGATTGGTGCATCTTGGCAGCCTTGTTGCTTGCGACTGCGACGTACACATCTGCATACGAAAGTAAGGTATTGAGATCTTCAAGAGGCTGCGGCTGACAAATTATAGTGACACGCTACAACTTCGGAAAACATTTGTGGGACCTTGAATCCGGGCAGTTGCAGGTGGCCCTGAAATACTGTAAGCTCGATCACGCGTTGTTGCATCACTTCTGACATGCTCAGTCTACGTTTGCTGGAATCTTTACGTTGTCACTCTCGCCCTCGTAAAGGTTTCGCTGATAGCCTTCTATCTGCAAGTCTTTTACGACCGCAGATTCCGCATCGTCTGCTGGATTGTGCTAGGCTACATCGTTCTGTCATCCATAATCATCCAATTTCTGACTATCTTCGCATGCACACCAATCAAGTCGTTTTGGGATCGGGACATCAAGGGAACATGCCTGGACGTCGGCGCCATTGGTTTCGCGAACAGTGCGAACGCTATCTTGCAGGATCTGATCATCTTGATCATGCCAATGCCGAGTTTGTACAAGCTCCAGATGAAAAGGTGGCGCAAGATAGCAGTCGGCTTCATGTTCGCAGTCGGGGCTTTGTGAGTGTTACATCTCCTGTGCATCAATAAGGCTAACAGTGGCTTCACAGTGGCTGCATCACAACAATTATCCGCCTGCACTCACTCACCGGTTTCAAAATTTCCCTCGACCCGACGTGGGACTACACCAACGTAGTCATCTGGACAGGCGCCGAGCTCGCCGCCGGCATAGTCTGCGCATCGCTCCCAGCAGTCCGACAACTCCTCTTAATCATCATACCGTCGCGTTTCCAGACCTACCTCACCAATCGATCCCGCAGCCGGAGTATACCAGGTCACGACCGAGGACAGACGCCGAGTCTACAGAAACAGCGCAAAGGGCGCTCCGTCTTCCCTCTTACACCCGTCACGTCATACAAGCAGGAGTCTTTTGGCGTCACAACAGACATATCAACATCAAGTTGGGCCAAATCGCAAACGCAAGATCTTGAACAAGGGCGCAGTACCACCGAGCAGCAGAAAGCCTCCATATGGAACCCGATTCGCACGCTCTTCCCTAAACAAAACCGCTCTTTTGAGTCTTCGTTCTGGTCGTCTGTTGATCGAATTGGTAGCCCGACCGGGCGAGACGAGACAACGCTTCGCCCGAATGTGGTCGGATTCGAGGCGATGAGTTCGCGGACGGAGGGTGCAGAGACGACAGGGAAGGCAAGTGTGGATGAGCAAGTTGAGCTGCTGCAAGTGCCGAGGAGTATTTATCAGCCGAGTGTTAGCCAAGGCAGCGAGCCAAATGATATCACGGCCTTGCCGCAAGCGGAGCCGATTCCCAGGTGGGCAGGGTTGCGGTTTGGTGCGGGCAGGCGGTTGTGATCCCAAGGCGTTGGGTGATCGGGTCGGGCGGCAATGATTCTAATGAAATTTAACGGCCTAATAGTTTATGAAGCGATGACTGGTTATACCCGAATCAAGTCTAGTTATCACGCAAGGGAGCGCGTGGGACATAGTTTGAATGCGAAATGGCTGAGTTTTATTCCATAAGGAAATCCTGATCCATTTCGTCGCTGCCTGGATCACACATTCCCGAACAGATCAAGGAAGAGCGCCTGGTTGACGTTTTGCAGCGTCCAATCCTCACACGCTGCCGCCTGCTGCGACCAGTCAACATTGTAGTCAAGATCACTCTCGAACGCATCTTGCGCAGTAAGGACGACCCCATCTGCTTCACTCCCCGCACCACTCACTGCCAATCCAGGCAGACGTTGTAACAAAATTGTCCCAAAGTAGGGGATGCGAAGCTTCAGCTTACGCCCGTCATCAAGAAGTTCACTCTGGTACTCAGTCGCCACTTCACTACTATCCACAGCCGTCGCGCTATACTCATTCCCATTCGCTGCGTCCGCTTCAATGTCGAGGAGGCTCTGCATCATCTTTGCCAGCCGCGAAGCGAGCTCGTCGGACTCCGCCCACTGCATGACTCCGAGGATCCGCTGCATCAACGCTCGGTCAGTGGCGTAGTCATGCGCTAGCTCAGTTGAAGAGGTAGCGCACACCCGTCGAGAGTCGATGTGAGATACACATAAAACAGTCAGGGCAATCAGAGCCAAGAAGTCCATGCCTCTGCAGTAGTAAGCGCTGCTGTTCCACCTGCGGAACGCGAGGAAGCAGGTTAGGATTTTGCGGCTCGCGCTCCATGCTATGCGTCTGCCATGGGCGTGGTCGGCTTCGTTGAGGGGCTGGAGCACGCACGGCATGTACAGTCGTAGAAGTAAGTGGTAGTGGGATAGTTGGAAAGTGAAGCGAGCAAGTGTATCGCTGTGGTCTTGCTTAATGTCGAGAAGAGTGTCAGGCTCGGGTATCAGCCACCAGTGGTGTGGCATCTGAGCGGCGGCTTGCAACAGCATGCAGTCAATGTCACGAATCTCGTTGGCATCATCTCTGCCTCTTTGCAGCAGACGTTCTGCAACGATACACTGGAGCCGTGCCATGCGGTTAATCGGATCAAAGGCCAATAGTTGTTCAGACGTCGTTGCGTACGGCAGACAAGAGGCGTGTGGAAGTCCCAGTATCATCGATAGATAGCGATCCATACAGACGATCTGGAAGCAGGAGTGCTCTACATCGAATGCAACACAGTTTTCTGGATCAAGGAAGAGCTCGGGTCGCAACGGTGCATGTCGGTGTAAGCCCAAAGTTTGTGCCATGGTTGTCGCCCGCCGCAGTGTCCTCCATGCTTGGTGAAGCTTCCCCGTGTGATTCTGAATAAGTGCTTCTAGCACAATGCATTCCAGCCCTTCAATTGACGAGGGCAACTCTTCGTTTGTTGTGACTGACCTTGAGACGGTATCGAGGATGGCATGCATAAGTTGCTCGAATCTTTTCCGTCGCTGTGTGTCCACATCCGGCAAGGACAGAGCTCCTTGAATTACGCTGCCGAGCATAAGCAGCTTGCGCGCGATCAGTACCGGGTGAGATCCCGGCTTTGGCAGCTTCAGTATTGTGCGGACTGGCGCCGGGTGTCGCGGTGTATCACCGGCTGGAGATGTGCCCAGGTTCAGATGCGTCGAAAGATAGGATGGAAGTTTGTAGACGTAGTCTAGGTCATTCGCGTTGGGCCATAGCGCAACAAGACTCTGGTTGATACTGTTGAGAGTGCTGGTTAATGTAGGTAATCCACTCGCGGCAGGCGGAGTAATCGAGGGTGTGAGGAGATCGTTGGCGTATGCGAATTGAGTATTGTCGTTGACGTCGTACATACATGCCTTAATATTCATTAGAGACTCATTGCAAATAGGTTGGAAAGATGTTCGCTTACAAGCACGTGTTCTTCTTGAGCATGATCAACATCAACAAACGCCCTTGTCTCCGTGCGATCGAGGACCTGCTGCAACAGGTTCTCGACCCTCAACAATCGCTCCTCAAGCCCGCCAACCGGCGACTCAGGGTTGATCTCTGTCTCTTTCTCGAACGCTTGGCTCACGCAAGTTGTGTTTCTCTGAAAACAGTTCTCACAGGCAGCGCTCGAGGGTGTCGCGAACATGCAACGAACTTTGCGACGCTTGCATTCCCAACAGTTTCGGGTCCCTTTGCGTACTGCCCTCCGTTTCCTTGAAGGCTCGGGCATATTGTGAAATGAGGCTGTGTAGTAGATAATGTTGTTTGCTTAAGTGGACGCTGCTGACAATACCACGGAATTTCGGCCGAATTCGGGCGAAGCCACGTGATGTCAGCAAACATAGCTGACTGCGACTGTCGCAGCGACCCTCTGAACATCAACACGAAACCCCTCATGGTTTACCCTCCCAAGCCTTCCTCAAGAACCCTTCCGCGCTCTCGACCTCATATCCAGGCAAAAGCCTGTTCCACGCATCATCCGACTGCAAATTACCCGCACGAATGGCCAACAGCAGACCCGCAACAAAAGCCTTCGAAACAGCTTCCATCTGCTCCGGCGCAAAAGACGGATGTTCCATGCGCGGAAACCACGAGCTCTCCAGCACCCCAGCCTCGAGATCGCTGACCTCCACTCTCTCCACACTCATCTCGCCTGCGTCGTATCAGCACGACATCCCTACACTTCTCAGAATCTCGCCGGGACAGACTCACCTCGCAGCTCCTCACCCAACTTCGCAATCTCCCCCAACGACAAATCACTCCCCTTGATCCCGCCCACCACCGGCCACGCCCCCTCGTACTCCACGGCGCGCGCCACAACGCCCGCGAGATCCTGCACTGTGGTGAACGTCATCTTCTGCTCCAGCGCCCCAGCGTAGACGATCATCCTGCGGCCGCCGAAATCAAACGGTGTCTCGACGCGCGCGAGGTGCGCGGCGGATTGGTGCGGGTTGGTGAGGTAGTTTGTGAACAGGCCGGGCTGGAAGAGACAGTACTCCAAAACCTTCTTGTCTTTGTTGATGGCGGCGAGGTAGGCGCGGGTTTGGTCTTTGAACGCGTACCAGGGCATGCTTTCGAACTTTGGGCTGGGATGGGTTAGTGACGTGTGTGTAAGTGCTATGGAGAGCGGGGAAGCGGGCAGGGGAAGGGACGCACGAAACCCATTCGCTGGGTGCGAAGCGTGTCACGCCTGCTTGGATGGAGGCGTCGATTAGGTTTTTCTGCGCGAGGAAGGCGTCGCTTTGGGCTTCAAAGGGCGCGATGAAGGACATGACAGTGTGGTAGCCTTGCAGAATTGTGGCTAGATTGTCGACAGAAAAGTAGTCCGCCTTTAAGTGGGAGACATTATGACGGGTTTCAGGCTCGGCTGAACGGCCCTGGGTCCGTTAGTCGATGAGTATGTGAAGGGGGCATGGGGGTGTTTACTCTTCTCGAAAGAAGCAGAATCGAGTGCCTCTTTGTGGCGACGAGGGCGTCAATTATCTCTTGTGCGACGTCTGTCTAAAAGTGAGCTTCCCACACCATTCATCGCGAGATGGGCTGATCTACTGCTCGTTCCAGCTGCGATGGCGATTTTGACCATGTTTGCTAGGCTGGGAAATGCCACTGGTAAGGTCTCCTGCAGAAACTGAGCTTATTGGTGGTGGATGACTTGAAGGTAGTGATGCAGTAGATTCATAGAACTGATTTGTTTCTTATAAGCAGTCTTCCACCGAGATCGACCGAACGGTCGGGCGAAGCCGCAATCAGCTGACGTGAGACTCCCGCCCGGTTTTGACCACTCGTCCCCGTATCTTGCTGTTTTGCTGTCTATCCTGGTGATTGAAGGTACTCCAGAACGATTCTTATCCAATTTTCCGAGATACGAGAATATGCGGGTAGTGTTGCAGCCCTCAACATAGCCATGCCTTCCGCAGGCCAAGTGTTGATTGTCACGATGTGTTCGGGACAAGGGGTTCGACCGGATTCGGCGGTTACAAGGTAGCTTCTTCCACGTGGGTGTCGTCACTCACTGTGTATCCTTCAGAGCACGCGATACCGCACTATGTGAGTAAGCACAGTTCAAGTTGCTAGTCTGCAACAAACGTGAACTCCAGATTCTGAAACCCGCGTCTTGAAAACCTCTGCACAACTGTCCGCCCATCACGTTGGAAGTACTTTGATACCACTCTGGGGCTACCTGCTGTGGTAAGCAGGATACGGGAAGGGTGCTTGTACGTGTTCAAATGCTCAAACAGAACATCGAGAAAGTTGAGACCTAAATTCATACAACATCGAGACCATCAATCACACAGGTCCTGGGCAGTTCCGATGTCCGAAGAAGGTTTGGAAATGCACGCCAAGCGAACTCTCAACTTTCATCAGACCCATCTAGCGTTTTCATTTGCTCGTCGAATATTTCAGAGGTGTCTTCCGGGTCGCAAGGCTGGAGGAACTGGACGATTAAACTGTACGAAAGCCTCCATGATGTCAGGATTGCCACCGCTGGGCACATCGGGGACATTGGGGCGCTCGCAGAAATGCGATATCATTGGCATATGAGCATGCCCTGCTGAGATCACTGCGGTCATAGCTGCTGCTACACCTGGAAGGTAAGCGAGCCTGTGTGAACAAGCTGTATCTGCAGTAGCCTAATTTCCCCAGCAGTATGGACAAGTTTCCACGAACGAGGTTTGCAGACGACGAAGATGGACTGAGACATCTTGAGAAGAGTTACTATATGCTAACGGCAAACACAGATGAACTAATCCTTCGTAAGTCTAGAAAACGGTGTTGACTGAAGACACTAGCATCAAACACCCGAGAACCGCGCCATCTGCACCAAGTACAAGACCCGCTTCACCTGGATATACATCAGAGGCGCCAAACAGGTTCTTACAACCGAAACACAAAACGCGCATACGTTACAGTATCAACTATCTGCGGAGAAGAAAGTACAGCGAAGGACACGAAAGGCGACAGTGGCTGCGACTCCGACAGTTCGTTTGACAAGCCTGCAGGTCTTCCAGTTCATGAAGGAAGTCCAAGAAACGCTGGCGCCCTCCCTGTGAGACTTCGTCCGCGTCGCAGAGAGAAAGAGAAAGAGGATCATCGGAGAGAAGATCAGGAGAGACGTAAGAAAGAGGGGTCAAAAACTTTCATCCATATTATGAATCCTCCTCGGCACTCAACAAGGCTCAAAATCCACTCGGCCTTTTTTTTGCTCGAGGATAATCAGGTCTGTTATTGTTTTTTCTTTTCGCGTCCGAAGAGCCAAGGGCATGGTAGAAGTCTCGCAGATCTGACACTACATCTACACCTCCCACTCATCTCCCTCATCCCCTGTTCCCCACAACCTTCCTCTCAAACACCTCCGCCCCCAGCGCCCTCCCCGTCTTATCCCTAAACCGCCAGCTCACGCGCTGCCACACGAGCTGGGCGTCTTGCTGCAGGATGCGCGCGATGAGGCGCAGGTCCGAGGCCGAGAAGGTGGAGTCGGGGGTGAGTTCGTATGAGGAGGGGTGGGAGTTTGGGTTTGAGGAGGGGGGTTTGGTGGGGGTCGGGGGTTGGTGCTGTGTAGAGGGAGGCATGGGTTGGGTGGGAGCGGGAGCCGGGTTGGAGGTGCCCCAGGTTGGGTTGTTGTTGTTGTTGTT